>JAJLSQ010000027.1:114857-145923 GCA_030567715.1 Nakazawaea wyomingensis
AAAAAAATTTAGCAAAATTTGAAGTTGTTCAATGGACAGCTGCCCTTTTTCTTATGTCGACTCGCATGATTCGAAGGTCGCACCAAAAGGAGTCACAAAGCCAAAGCGTTAAAGGGTCAGCTATAGACCGAGTCAATTCAACTGGTAAGGAGTCACTATTTTTTTGACTGAATAGATAAGCTTTCCATCGTAGATTAAAGCAGATTGAGGGCAATAATAATTACATACACCGGATTCTACTAACGAATTCCGTGAGCTCCTTTCCTTCCTGCATGTGAAGGTTCACCGCAACAACTTTTTTTCTTTGTCCTTTTTTTTTTTTTTAGCAGCAGCGCAAACTTTAAAACACATTTTTACTTTATGAAATAGAGTTTAGCGGCCTTTCTGTTGCGTCAAACTAAGCGAATTTTTATTGATACTTCGATTCGATCTTAGGATCGAAATCTTGTTGGCAAAATACTGCTCAGTCTAGAAGCGGCTTAACGTTCTTGTAATCCTAAACCTTAACCCGATAACAAATTCCAATCAACGTGACAACCTAAGTTTAACATATTTGACATGAAATTGAATCTTAAGAACTTGAATCAGTTAGGATGGTCGGCAACTGTTTCCTGATATATATAGAAACAAGTAACTCTAACTTTCAAAATGATTTGGAAGGAGTTCTTGTATTTAACTCAAACAATTTATGAGATTATTATGGACCCATTAAATGAGAGATGACAACAAAAGGTGTAAAGAGCATCTTTACTGAAGATTGAGAGAGAAACTATCCTGTAAAAATTTCCCCGGAGAAAAGAAGAGTAATTTCTTAGATTCTATTCTTCCCGAAGAAGTGACGTTGGCAAAGTCGCACATTTTATTTCCAGAACAATTTCCCATGAAATCCTTTGAGCTAAGAAATTCATATACACGTTTAATTTTGCCAATTTTGAATTCATTGTCCTATGTTGAAACTAGCCTGACCATTTAGGAGTTGATTCTGAAAACAATTATAGGAGGAAAAAAATGGTAACAATAGTAGGATAATCTGATAAAATTTTTTCAGTTTATTTTATAGTGGAAATTTCAGCCTTCATAACACTGCAATTTAACAGCAGTTGCATAAGTTAATTTATGTTTTTCAAAAAATTCGGATTCAAAAATGAGATGATGAATAATTCTTATTTCACATCAACTGCTAAAGCTCTGGCTTTTTATAAGAGCATTTATTCAGTAAATTTCTCTTATATTTGATGGGTTCAATTGTTTTACTTTAATTTGAGAATCTATTGGGAAGCATGTAATGGATGTCCTCTAGCACTTTTCAGTTTACATAAAATCGACATAAAATCTAGAAAAAATGGTGTGGGCGGTAAAGTAGGCGGCATACATCTTGTAGATAATCTTTATCTATCACAACCTTTTTTTCTCTATTTTTTTTCATGTTGCCCCTTTCTCTAATCTCATTTTATTGAAATGTGCAACTTTTTCATCATTAAATAAACTTATAATTTTTCACTACATCATTTATATCTGACTAGTTGAAAAGAGAAATTTGAATAATGAGATAGACTTGTTGGTAATGAATACTCTTTCGAGACATTTGTGAGAAAAGAAATGAGTCTGGTTCCTGTATAAGTCAAATAACCCTTTGTCATCATCCAACTAAATCTTGTTTTTTCGGTTGTTGTTTCAATTGAGCTTTCAAAACTGTCCCAGTTTTGAAAGAATGATAGTTGTGATTAATTCTGGATTTTTTTTTCAATGAACATGAATTCAAACTGAGAGACTTGTTTGAACAGATCATTTCTGAATAATCGTCTTCTTATGAAGCTCTTATTGTCCTTCAGAAAATGATCAAAAAAAAAAAGGTTGAAAATGTGAACTTCGACTATTTATTTGATAGCTAAGGAAGAATTGGTATAAATATCTTTGAATGTTTTCAATATAATGATTAACTCACTTCTGTTTCAATTCCACTATTGAGGATACATCTTCCAATGTTTTTGATAGTCAGGATTTCTTCAAGTCTTTTTTTTGTATCTAAGTATGTATGAAGGTGGTCTGAATAATCTAAAACAGCCACAATTACTTGAGGTGGTTGAATTATTTCTTGAAGGCAATTTCAAAGATGATAATTTTAATCCCATCTGTTTTATCTCAATCGAAATTATGTGCTTATTACTTAGAAAAAGAAGATTCTTAATTTTATTTTTCTCTAAAACTTCTCAATTTCTCAAGTTGAAGATTTCAATCAAGAAGTTCAATGGAATAAAATCACCAAGAAAAGTACAATGTTATGCTAATCAGCCCTTGAAGAAAGATATGGAACTTGTATGGTGAGGAAATAATGCTAAACTATATGATAATTGAGAAAGAAGTTCGGTTTAGAGAAAATAATGAAAATCTTTTCTCTTATATTTTTAAACCATACTAAGGTAATGATTATACTTTTGAGGCTGATTTCATGCTGATGAAAATGAATAACCAAAAATAACACAACTTTTCCGGGAAATGATCGATTTTGACCTTTCTCAGAATTATTTTGCGAGGGTGATCTCGAATGATTTGCCGGAGGCAGGTTGAATGCAAAATAGCGCTTTGCATTTCATATATCTAAGAAACTTTATGATCTCCAAATTTTAGAAAATTTCCTTGAGTTTTCGGAAACTTGGTAAAGATTCCTAATGGCACCCAATTAAATAAAAAACAAAAATATCATTTTATTCAATAGTAGGCTAGTTTATCAGCGGGGAAGCAAGAGAGCTGTTCTTGCACAATTGACAAAATGCTCTCTGTTTGAAATAGAAGTATGCAATCTTTTTTTTGTCGAAATGCTATTGATTGCTAACCATCGAAAACAATTCCATCAACCACTAGTTGTAAAATTCGACACTCACTTATGCGGTTCTGTGCTTTTCAGTAGTGAACAAAAAACAAAAATGTTGAGGGCTCACAGAAAAATATTTTCTATGCATAGTCTAAAACTTCTAGAATCGTTTAAGTAAACACGAGCATCATTGCACTGCATATAAAACTATTATTACATTATTTCGATCATAATTCAGGTCAAATTATGCGCCTGACTCGTGAAAAGGGGCTGGTATTCTGTTCTTATTGGCCAACAGGGGGTGTTATACCAATATCATCTCTACTTTGAATACACCAAAGCACCATGCCTAGCACCAGTGTAAAACAAAGATTGTCGATCGATCTCTACTGATGGTTTTAAACAAAGTTACAATTTGGACGACATCTTTTGTAGAACATAAGTTTTATTATTGACTTAGAGATGAGTAACACTTGTGTGAATTTGATTTATATTTAATTTCTTCGAGTTTTGGCACTCTTAATAACGAAAAAGCAATAATAAATAAATCTTAAACTGGATCTGAATCAGATATGTGAATATTGAAGCCTTAGCAGAATGAGTGATAACTGATGAAACAGAATTAATTTCAAAATGTGTGAATCATATCCATCGTTCAGATCAAAGTAATATGGCAGTAGAGGGCATCTGTCCCCTAATTTAACAAAAGGTATATGCAATAAAGGTTAACTCAGATTCCGGCTTTTCGTGCAACGCAGGTCGAATAAAAACCTTAAAAATTCGATATGCAACTTTCTAGTCACAGATGAAAGTTTAGGTTTTTTGTTCTTCGAATTGCGTTCCGAAATTTTATTTGCGTTGCAGCAATTACATGAGCTCTAATATGTCAGTCATCCTTTCCGCATTTAAAAGACTACACAAGAACAATTGTATGCAACACTCTTTCGTTAAGTATGCAATTCTGCATAATTTTCTTTTTCTTGGGTGAAAAGTCAATACATGAATCTATGCACTATATGTCTCGTCAACATGATTTTAAGAGTATCAATGCATTTTTGCCCATAAAACCTTTGATCTTTAAAGATTTAGTTAGCCGTTACGATTTTCTCGTCAAAACTTGATGACTCTTTGGATTACCCAGCTATATTCACTGATCCCTTTTCGGTCACCCTTGAACAAAAACAGTCAAAAAGCCTTTAATGCTGCTCCTCCCATTTAATTCTATTACGATATAAAGAAGTTAGTGAGAGGCGAAATCCAATCTGTCTATTTTAAAAAAGAGGCAAAGATATTTATTTTCAAAAATATTTTATGAATCACCACTGTTTTGTTGATCTTGGGTTTATTTAAAAAATAGTTAATCTTGAAACTGCCATAAAAGGCGACCTGGTCCGCTTTTGTTCATAGTATAATTCTCAATTCTTGGGCAAAGGTCATATTTTCTGTGGTCGCAGCTGAAACTTACTTCCGCATTTATTCTGACTAGTTCTGGAAAGTTATTACTGATTTGCGAAAGGCAAGAATAAGAGCTTGAAAAGAAATTCAACTAAAAAAAGAAAAAACGAAAGACGGCTTGGACCTCTCTAGACTTGAATGATTTTATAAATCAGAAGTCGAATAACAAACATCTGGTGAATTTCCAAGAGAGTATCAACTACAACAAGAGCCATCTTCTACAATTTTGCAATTGAGACGATATCAATATTTTTGCAAGGCAGAACAGCTTCGAGAGTTGTCTGATCCGACCTTATAGTTTGCATGCAAGCTACTGAGCTATCAGTCTGATTTTCTCTTTTCAATATGAAATCTGAAAATGGAGATCTGAGGAGATCTGAAGACACATTCTTCCAGCAAAACCAAACCCAAGTAGAGTTTTCGGACTCTAATAGTTTTGGGGTACAATACCAAGTACCCAATGGTTTAATGAATGGTCTTCCCCCACCACATCACATTCCTATGGGCTATCAACACCAACAACAACATCAACAACAACATCAACAACAACATCAACATCAACCAATTACAGTCCAACAACAACAGCTATCACCGCAACCTCCACATCAACCACCACATCAACCACCACATCAACCACCACAGCAACTACACATATCACAGCAAGCACCACCACAGCTATACCAACAACTTCATCAACAATTATATCAACAATCGCAACAACCACCACCACCTCAACAGCAAATTTTAGTTCGACATTCACAAACCATAACACCACAACAAATATCAATCGATTATTCCAGGCAACAATTTTCTCAAAATAACAATTTTGCACCTCAGTTTGGGTTTCTACCACCAGCACCTCCTTTAATTTCTTCACCGCTGATTTACTCTCAGCAACTATCGCAAGCTTCATCTATGCCGCTGATACGAAGCCATTCTCCACAATTGACTAAAATTAAGCTGATGAGATCACCCTCATTTTCTTCAGAGGACCTAGAGTTGAAGAAAAAGAGAAAGCGATTGTCAATCTCATGCACAACATGCAGGAAACGTAAAATCAAGTGTGATCGACAAAGACCTATTTGTGGGTCATGCTCGAAGAATAATGTCCCTATTCATCTATGCATTTATGATGACTCCCCATGGGTTTCATCATTGGTGAAAGAGCAGACTTTACAAACCGAAATTGAGTCCTTGATAGAGCAAAGACAAAAATTAAAAGATAGCCTCAAGGAAAAGTCGGAAGAGGTGGACTCATTGAAAATTAAATTAGAACAAGGGTCTAAGGACCGCAAAGTTTCGAAGAATATCACCATAAATAGCTTGATTAATTCAGACGAGATAGATGAAGAACTTCCATTGGAATTGACAAATTTTTACACTTTCAAAGACACCGAATGCAATGGGTTATTCACACCTCAAAACTTTGCTGGTTTAACACCCATTTTTCCTGAAACAGTCGAATTGAAAGTGGGTCAAAAAAATCTCATTCATAAGTATGAAGATTATTCTGTCAATGATTTAATTCATGACTTGCCCAACTTTAAAAAGATAGAAGCAAAATTTCAATACATGTTTGATATTAATGTGGACTGCACTTTTCAATTCATTGGCATTTTAAAAGAGCCTAGTTTGATCAGATCCATCTTTTATAAGATATTCAACAAAAAAAGCAAGATAAATTACAATGGCGTCGATCAATTGGACCTTTGTTATTGCCTATTGATTTTGAAATTTGGAATGATTTTTGGTGTAGAAGATGATTTTCCAACAGAGGTAGATATATATTCAACATGCTATGGAATCTTAGTAGACAAGTTACAGAATCTGCAACCTTGCATGTTTTTGTTGGAGAATTTGATTCTTTTGAATAACTTAATTAATATCATCTCACCAACTTCACAAGACTCGGATTTGACCATTCCACAATTTATAAATCTTTTGGCCAATAAGCTTTCTCTTCAGTATGTTAGTGATGACAAAAGATTGTGGTTTACTATTTTGTATCAAGATTACTTAATATCTTTGGCAAATGGGACCCCCTTACTTGTCAACGAAGTGAACACAACGTTAACAATTGATGATGACAATTTTGATGACATTGCCTGGAGCGCAATAATCATGCTTCGTCGAATCTACTCAAGCTATCGTCTCTCGACCACTCTTGACTATGAATCCGAATGGCTGATTACCCAATTTTATGTAAACCATGTCATGAAGTTTGATGCAAAGTTCTATTTAAATTTTCATATCAGGACGATAAAGAGCGGTATAGACAAAGATAAAAGATTGATCATTTCATTACTTTGTCTAGACTTGATAGTCAGCATCAAATTCATCAGGTATCTCAATTCTGGAGACATAGGTATAGCAGAGTATTTGATTTTTCTTCTTCTTGTCATCCGCTGGATCGTTGAACAAATTGTAAATGAAGAAACCTTCTCAAAGAATAGATGCTTACAGATTACTTTGATCCCTTTGGTTAAGGTGGTACTTGTGAAGGTGATGACCATTCTGCTAAACTTGAAAAACGAAACAGAGGAAAGAATGTCAGATGTTGCTCTTTGGAATTTGTCAATTCACGAGGCTGAAAAAGTGTTGTTGAGAAGCAAAGCTCCTTGTACAACCAAATTCGATTTCCAAAATTATTTGAATGTCATGAGATTCATCCACCAAAATATAAAGAAGATTGATCTTTTCTACAGAGAAGAAACTTGGATGACTGAATTTGAGAAGTTGATCGAGGTGAGCCACAATTGCTTTAACAACGACGACAACAACAACAACACAAGAGAAACAAATTAGCTCTATAAGAGCTTTATGTACTATATATGACCTCAGTTTAACCTTTTCTTATACAACTAAGTAACGCCTTAATTTATCATGTCTTTTGAATCAAACAGAAGATGACCGATAATGGTCTTTTTTTATGTACCATATATTTTCGAGATGGCTCATTTTTTCTATTTTATTCATTTTTTTGGGCCAAAAATAGACCATAATAAATTTTCTTTTAAGTCCTTTAAAATCCCAATTTTTGATATCGATAAGCTCAGACGACATACATCAGCGAAACGTGCCTTCCATTCAACCAGGAGAACATAATACTTTGAAATGGATGATCAGAAGGACACAATAACAGAGACATTATCCTCAAATTCTCCAGAAAGTGGTAATTTGTATTTATCTGAAAATTCGTCATCTACGTGTTCTGATATTAACATTGGATTGGTCTCCATCTCCCCGACCAACCTGAAGCAACAGCCATTAATCAATCAAACGGAGGAAAATAATTTGAAAAGAAAGAGGAAGAGGCTCACAATATCCTGTTTGACGTGCCGGAAACGTAAGATTAAATGTGATAGACAGAAACCATGCTCATCTTGTGTTAAGAACAACGTTCCAGCTCAATTATGTCTGTACGACGAAAGCCCATGGGTTTCTTCTTTGATCAAGGATAATAAGATGACTGATGAACTTTTAAGCTTGAAACAGGAAAACGAGCATTTGACAGGATTGTTGAAGATGAATGAGCAAGAATTGACTAATTTGAAAAACCTCTTGGTTGATTTAAAAATTGATGCAAATGAAAGCCGTACTGATATTCACGATTTTAGGCCAGGTCAATTGGGATCAAGAAGACAGCGGCTGGATGAGGCGAAAGATCTATTACAGCACAGCATGCTTGATAGAAATGATAAAACAAAAAGAGAAGACTTTTTAATGCAACAACCTATTAACATCGGCCAATTTACCTGTTTCAAACAAACGAGGTTCTTGGTCAAAATCTTTGGTCCTTCTAGTTGGCAAAATTTTGTGTTGGATGATATTAAAACAAGCTACATGTTGGATACTTGTATTCCTTACATTATGGATTTGATAAGCAAAAATGAAAGAAGAATCGAACAGCTGAAAATTATCAAGCTCAGGTTGTTCAACGAGACCAAAATAGACGAACAAAAGTTAAAAGAAATCGAAACATATCTTGGAGATTACGACATTGTTGTACATAATATTGAGTTCTTCATCTCGATTCATAAATCTGGCTCTTTTATGACATATATTGATGACGACAAGTTGATAAATGAATTTCACAGTATAATCAAAAGACACCCAACGGGAAAAAAATGCCATATCGATATTGAGCTAAATTCTCCAGATTCTTACATTGATTTAGCAAATCTAGCTTCATTATTGTTGATCTTGAGGATATCAGTGATTACTCAAGATTTGGATTTCGAAAGTGATAAAGATGAAAGAATGGTGGCTTTTGCAGCTCATTTATTTTCCTCGATGATGATCTTGGAACAACCTACAATGCCTGCAATTAGGGCATTAGCTATTTTCCAATCATATCACTTATATAACCCGTTGGATTTTGGGTCTGAGATATTACCCCATGGAACTTCTAGAGACTGGTCAATGTGTTTACTAATTGCGGTTAACTCAGCATTAAAGTTAGGATTACATACAAAAGAAGTACCTTCTCAGTACGATAAAAGTCATTATAACTATATTTCTCCACATCATTTGAGAGAATTTTGGAGGTGTATCATTTATATGGATTTCGTTACTTCGTTTCAGAGTGGATTACCTTTTGCCATGGCAGGATATTGTGATTTCACGGGGACTAATGAAGAATCAATTATTCTGACGAAGATCGATGAAGACCCACCGGAATTTTCAGATATCATATGTCATCAAAGATTATCGATTCTTCGGTCAGTGGCAATGAAATTTGGTACCACCAATCAAAATCAGAGTAAAATGAGCTCCAAGAAAGACCTTGATAGAGATATAATATTATTGAAACGATTTGTTTTAGAGACAAAAAGCTCGAACTTGTCACTTTTGAAAGTATTGGATCCATTTGACCGGGTATTGTTACAGGATTTGTTGGTGCGACTGACTTGCATGGATGTATTGATAAGTGTTCTGTACACACTATATCTAAGTTTTTCGGATCATAAACATATCTTAAACTCTAATGTGGATAAAATGTGTTTCTTGAAAGTAAACCAACACGAACACTTCAAGTTGTTGAAAAGATACTACAATTCTTCCTTGATCTTTGCTGTATTTGGATTGAGGTTGTCAGCTTTTTTTCTTGAGAGAGTTTACTCAGATCCGTTCTGGTCAAAAAACTTAACTCTTCAGTTTCTAACTTTAAAGCATATAAAACAGATTTGTTTGAAAAGCTGCAGTTCACTATTAATTTTGTTGATCAGAAATACAAAAGCCCATATCACTGATCCAACAACAGATAGAGTCGGTGTTTATTTTGAATCAAATTTCAATCAAAAAGATGGAAAATCAGTTGATATTTTCCATATGCCGTTTGATGATCTAGAAAAATTGGCATTTTCCACAGAAGAGAAATATGAGTGCTACAATTTTGAAAACAACAATATCCTTAACAGTAGTATGGAGCTCACAAATAATATTTTCAAAACTATTTCTTCGAAAAAGTCATTTTTGACAATTGACCGTAAGTGGTATATATCATATGAACTTTGTTATATATCGATTCTATTCTCCTTCCAGAACTGCCCTATTGTGAAGAAGAAGTTCAATTGTGCTGATTACACCAACCAACAAGACTTTGAGAATTTCAAAAAATTTTATAATGTTGATGATATTAATCATTTTAGAAACCAGAACTACCAGAAGAACAAGAATGAGATCATGAAAATTCATTCATTGTTGAACTGAGCAATTTTTCATTTCATTTCACTGCTCTTTTTTGTTTTACTTGTTCAAAATCAATCACAAGATAGTTTGAGTTAAGTAATAATGATTTAATCACTATTTTTTATTAGCACGGGTGAACCAACCCATTACTACTAATAACGTACTCCTCGCCTGCTGACTTTAAAATTTTCCCACTATTCAAGTTCTCTGAATACTTCGACAATACCCTACCTCTGACAAGTTTAACACTGATATTGTTGCGATGCTTACGCTTGGGTTGGTTGCTATTGGTCGAGATCTTGGCTGTCTGTGTATTGTAGAGGTAGCCATCGGTTTTGCAAAGATTTTCGTATATGACAACCGGCTTACCAACCCATTTTGATTGATACTCCAAAGGGGTAACACAACTGGACATGTATGTCATTTGCATCAAATCTTGAGATTTCTTTTCTTCGGCATAATCTTTGACCATTGATTGTGATAGTTGTCTATTTTCAAGTCCGTTAAAAATAGTTGTATTTTTCTTGATGAAGCGATTGTATTCATCTGAACTTGAGGTTGATTTTTGAGCTCCTAGAGATGTTCTGGAACAGCCCCAGGTTTCGGGAATCGTTTTGTAATTGTCAGTTCTTGCAGCCAACGGTAGAGACAAATTAGAGGCAATAGACAAGTTCCAAAACCAATTGATGAATTCTTTGAAATTGGGGGTTTGAAGAATTATCTGCTCTAACTCAAGGCGCAATCGCAACACGAACAACTTCTCATGACAGTCTACCGCCGAGCCAATTTGACACCTTTGTAAAGTATATTCTCTAATTCTCCTCCCTTTTAATAAATTAAATGAAAGTCTGAGCAGTGTATCTTGTTTCCGAAGTATATCTTTAGAAGAAAATTTGACAAAAGTGTTCAATAATTTCTCTATTAGCTCGTAATGAGTTGTAATCGGTTCTTGGTGTTGCTTGTTTTTCAAAAACTTTGAATGAAAGGTTGTCTGCCTCAGGCACAGAGCTTGTGGTCGGCTATGTACATCTCTTTTCTGACTTTTCACATCAAGCAGAGATTCAAGTTTAAAATATCTAATGTTCTCAAAATAATTTTCAATGAATAATCTATCCATCGGGGAAGCGACTTCGTACAAATTCAATTGCGTAGAGTTCAATTCAAATATTCGAGGTTCCCATTTACTGCTACTTGAGTAGCGGCTATAAGGAGTATTCAACTCACATTTGACCAAGACAACTCCTGCATAATCTATTGAAGATCTATACTCTGGCAATTTTTCTATGTGACTCGAATATGAGGGAGGTGGTTCCAACATGACAATTACAAACTTGATAAGTAAGCCTATAAAATCACCTAAATGATAGATTTTTTTAATACTTCATCAGCAATGCCGAATTACTATATAGGAGAGAGAGAAAATATGAGATCTTTGATCTGGACGAGATCAAAGCAGTGTTTTCTATTTGTAAACATAAACAGCCGGTATGTCTCTTTCGAGAGACACAATTGTGAGAAAGACATAGTTGCTTACACATTGCATTAAATCTCGATTGTTCCCTATTAAAGATTTTTTTTATCGCGCACAAAGTGACCTCATCGTTGCTTATGTGCTTATGACGACAAGCAACGATGACAACTTGACTAATCAAACAGATCCATTTAACAGGACACTAGCAAAGCAATTAAAGGTGTGCATGTATGAATAAGTGTCTGTCGAAGGGTCAATAATCTAATCTGCAAAAACTTGCCACTTGCCTATATCGTGACAATAGAGAGTACAGTACATATTTGCTTTACAAGTTGTTTGTTATAGTTATTGTGATGTTGCCATGACCCTCCCAGTGCACGAGATATAGGTCAGGGGTATAACGTCCTTTTTACGTAATTACGAAAAAAACTCAGTTTGTGATTTAATTGGCTTAGCAAGCAATATAGCAGCCTACTTAAGGTCACCTCTATTACATGAGATACTTACCTTACCAATCTCATCGGATTATTATCGCTCGTACCAATTTTTCTGTATTGTGATCAATAGCATACTGCGATAAGTTTCTGAGAGCACATATAAATAAATTCTTACGGGGTTTGCAGAGCAGCTTCAGACGAACAGTTATTGGTGGTAGGTACATCGATCCAGTTTTCGATTCTTCTTATAAATAATTCAATTGATTTCTCGACAATATTCTCAATTAACTTCACCAAGGGAGAATTTGGATTTGAAATTGACCATTAACTAAATTGACAACTTGGTTCTCAATAACTTTACCTGTCACATCAACTTCAACGTTGACATAATCGCCATCTTTCTTTGAAGGCATGATAGTACGGATTTTAGTTCAGCCAATTAGTTTTAATCTTTTCAGGCAAGTTGTTTCATGTCAAGTCAACTTCAGCGACAATGAAATGAAAACCACAAAAGACTTTAGTTCTTCTCTCTCATATTCGTGAACCTGGTACTAGGTTGTAATGCATATTATTTTCTTTGAAACGTCTGCAAAATGGAAAGAAATCACTCGATATAACTTTTTTTTTCAACTGCAACTTTTTTTTTCTTCCTTATAAGCTTTACTTTATATGAATTTAAAGATCACTTGACTGTGTTACGACGATATCTGTTCTGTAACCCTTGAAAGTTGTGGAGTGTGGTAGGCTGCCATTCCCAAACGATTATAGATGACAGTGGTATCAGAAAGACCGAAAAGAAGAGCCGCCTCTTCGAATATCAGTTATAAGGAGACAACTGAGGCTGATGCTTTTGAGCAGTACGAGAGCTCGAAGAGCTCCAAGAGACAGAAAAAGTCATCATCACATAGCAAGAGTTCCAAAAATGCGAGCCCTCAAGACAGCAATAAGCCACCACTGAAAGCACAGCTGCATTCATATTCAAAAGACCGAGAGTCCAGTTCCACTGATGATAATCTTATTCCTTGGAATTGGCAACCTCCTTTCAATGAAAGTGATTACTTCAACAATAAACTCGACTTAAAGAACGCAAAAGTTGACAACAATGTGCTAACAACCAGAGATGGGTTCAAGTTGATGAAGAATGATTCAATTTACATGATTAGCGAGCCTCCTGGAGAGCCTTATTACATTGGTAGAATTTTAGGCTTTACCAAGAAAGACAAAAACTTGACAACAAAAAATGCATCCAACTACTTGTTCAGAATGAACTGGTTCTACAGACCAAGAGACTTAAATCAGAAATCGAATGATTCAAGACTCTTGTATGCAACAATGCATAGTGATGACTGTCCTATCATGAGTTTCCGGGGATTAATCAATTTGAAGCATCGATCAGAAATTGGGGATTTGGAAGAGTACACACATCAACCCAACAATTTTTACTTTAATAAATTATTCGATCGTTACATGTTGAAATATTACGAGATATTACCTACTGTAAATTTGGTGAATTTACCACCAAACTACTACAAAGCTTTGAATAAGAGATTTCCATATGTTTTTGTCGAAATTGGTCGTGGTAAGGATTTATTATCTGCACCGAAGAACTGTGAGAAATGCTTTCAATGGTGTTCCTCCATGGATTCGGTGATGTGCATTAATTGTGAACTTTTCTATCATATGATGTGTCTTGATCCTCCTTTATTGCGAAAGCCCCAAAGAGGTTTTGGCTGGTCATGTGCTCTGTGTAACAAAAAACTTGAATCGAAGATGAGCCAAAGCCGCGGTGACATGTTGACAACTTCATCTCTTTCCAAATTGATTTCAAGAAATCCAAGTGAGGAAATAGAAGATACTTATTCAAAAACTGAAGATATACAAGAAATCGAGGAAACTACCATTGAAATACCTAAAAGTGATATTCTACCCAAATATGAAGAATTAGCAATTCAGTTTTTGGCAAAAGACAAATCATTCTCTTTGTCTCAAAGAAGAAACATGGAGGAATGGCCCTATAGATATCTTGGAATGCATGTGAAACTTGAAGATGCTATGGATCTTCAAGATAGACCTTACGCGAGATCAGCTTCCAGATTGGGGAATAAACATCAGCTCACCGGATTGCAAGAGTGGCCTGGCCATCCAATCCAATACTATGATCCTGATGAATCCTTCGTATCTTCTCAGTCTCAATCACATCAGAAAAAGAAGAAGGGTTATACCAAGAAGAGAAACTCTCCTACTCCAACAGCATCTCAAGAAGATGAAGGCGACATCAAAACACTTCTGTTGCCCGAGAAGTATAAAAATATGGATCACTCAAAACTTCCAGCTTGGTTACAGGAAAGACCGAAAGGATACATCGAAAGAGGTGGTGATGATACTGTCACGTTGATGTGGAAGATGCCAAGTGAAATAATACCTGATGTTACAATGGTGAAGTTAAACGAATACATGAAGAGATGTTCTCCGATAGCGAAAAATTTGGGTTTATTGCCCTCAACCCCAAACTTTATTGATGCGATTTTGAAAAACTATCTCGATTTCAACTATGAACTGGACCCGGCGTATGAAAAATCACTATTGTTGACAAGAGACTCACTTAAGGAACCAACATTGACCCCTGAAGAGATCAAAAGGTTTGAGGAAGGTGTCAGAAAATATGGCTCTGAACTATATCCAACTTTTAAAGAAGTTAAAACCAAAAGTTCTGCTGATATTGTTAGATTTTATTATCTTTGGAAGAAAACTCCAAATGGTCATAAAATATGGGATAATTATGAAGGTCGTGCTAAGAATAAAATGAAAAATTCTAACAAGCTGTCAAACGGTGCTGTTGATGATGTCGCGAATTCTGGGGATGATTCGGCATATGATTCTAACAAGATTATTAAATCAAAAAGAAATTGCGAGTGTAAGCATTGTCACACAACCACTTCAGTACAATGGTTCAGAGTCACCGGATACAATAAAGCGCCAACCAATATGGATGAAACAGTAATTGGGTTGTGTTTACGTTGTGCAAAACTTTGGAGAAGATATGCGGTCCAATGGGAAGAACCGACTGAAGTGTTCAAGAAAAATCAACAAAGAAGCGGGAATGGTTGGAAGAGGAAAATGGAGTTTGAGTTGTTAACAGATGCAGAGCTGATTGTTGAAGCTAGACAAAAATCAGCAAACAATAAATCAAAGAGCGTTTCACCGGTTAAAAAGGAGGAACACAAAAATGATGTTCCGTTAATAAAGCCAACTGAGAAAAAAACTTTAGAAGTTAAGTTGAATCTCAAGAAGTCAACATCAAAAAAGAGTGACAAATCGAAGAAGAAAGCCAAATCGATTCAAACTGCACCTATCGAGCTTACTCCTTCTCCACCACCTCCTCCACCACCAAGGAAGACATTCAAGTTGGAACCACCAGTGTCTTCAATTCCTCTATTTCAAACCAATCCTGATTACATATTTCCTCCAATAAATTACAGAACTCCGTTGGAAGCACCGCAAAATGTTCTATTCTCCCCGGAGCTTAGGTCATGTTGTGTATGCCACACAAACGATAACACGCAGGATATAATCATATGTTCAAACTGTGGTTTGAATGTACATAAGGTTTGTTATGGCGTTGGTAGTAAAAAATTAGGCCGGAAAGGTCCTTGGAATTGTGATAGATGTTTAAATGAATTGAATCCAATTTACTCGACCAATTATTCTTGTGATTTATGCGTGACCAAGAATTTCAATTACGATGGCATACTTAACGGCGATCCAAATCAGTTTGCAGATCTGTTGAAGCCAACTGCTGAAAATCAATGGTGCCATTTGATATGCTCTGTTTTTGATGAATATTGCAAGGTTGGATCCCTTAATACACATTCTCCAATTTTGAATTCACAGATAACGAAATACCAGAATCAAAAGGAGAGTTGTCAGATATGTCATTTCCAGAATGGTGCAATCACCAAATGTGAATTCTGCGATGAGAAATTTCATGTCACATGTGCACAAAATTTCCCTAATTTTTTTATTGGATTTTTATTACTCCCTTGTGATATCAAGGATAAAAAATGTATCAAGATTCAAGAGTTCGTGTATGGTATTCCCAAACCAACTATTGTTTGTAACAAACATTTACAAAATCAACCATTACCACCGCTGTTTGTCCCATTGAGAGTGCCTGGTAGAAGAATCAATGCCTTGTCTAAGTCTGGTACCGCAGAGCAGCCGTTGATCAGCTTGTTCATACAGGATCACAAAAAGAACGATGAATCAGTGACAAGTACTATTCCGATAAAGATGCCAGTTATTGTTCCGCAAACTTGTGACAATTGCCATACTTCCAAGTCAATTATTTTTATCAAGACTGACAATCAAAGATTATGTCACTCATGTTATTCCCAAACCACGAATAAAGATTATGAAGTTGAGAGAGAAAATTATTCCAAGTATGCACAGGATGCAATAAAACTTTTGGATCTTGTCAATTCACCACTACCAACAGTATTGGGAACTACTAAGGAGCCCTCCAAACTTCAATCACAGCCTTTCAATAAAATACTTTTCAGCGATATATTAAGTTGATAAAAAAAAAATTTCCATTAGAAATATCATATATACTAGTTTACATAACCCCTTTACTTAATGCATTTTCAATTTTTTCAATTTCATCTAGATTAGTAGCATTCAGTAGCCTCTGCTTTAAAGACTCCTTTTCATTAGCTGTCAATTTTGTGACAATTTTTTCAATATTCTTTTGCTCTTTTGTCGTGCTTTCACTCACATTTATTTCGACATCTTCCTCGTTCATCTCCTTGTCTCCAAACAATTTTTCAGCAAGCTGTCTCTCCTTGAGCTTTATTTTCGCAAAATCTAAGATCTCTAAAGATTTAATTTTCCATATCACGTATAATCTGTAGTTTTCGTGTTTTGTCACTGGATTGTCTACCAACACTAACGTTTTCAAAGAATGACACTTCTCAAGTGCAGAACAAACAGCAGTTAGATCTTTCAAATTATTTAATGCAAGATGCAAGATTGTCAAATTGGGCAAATCTCTACCTAAGTCTTGATCTATCACCTCTATATTGTTCTGCGACAGTAACAAGGTCCTCAATTTAATCATTCTTGAAAAATTTCCCAACCTAGTGATCTCATTATCTGTGAGATCTATCGTTTCATAAGTATCGTTTGTTACCCCAAAATTCTCTATCACTTCCGCCTTCAAGCCTCTTAGCACCAACACTCTATCATGGACCGGATTGAGATATGATGGGGCTGTAGAGATTAAATGAGGCGTCAACTTCATCACTATTATTCTACCAGGTTAGTTGTTGTACCTACCTATAAAGAAAGGCCTTTCTTTCTATACACTAAAATTGTTATATTTTTTTTTACATGAAATAATAAAAGATTACTACTCAGTACAAAAGTGATCAATTTGATATAGACACGACAGCGACGATATCCCAAATTATGTCAGTTATTTACAAGAAGAAGTGCTTAACAACTATGTATGACATGAATACAACATTCCCAAAGTCAACACTTTCGATGCAAATTATTGAAAGCGAGCAATAAAAAGCAAATTAAACAAAACTTGTGGTATCTCGATGAAATCAATCACTCATCTAATGAGAGATTTGATTTTAAGCTCGGTAACAACTTGCCTCCCTCGGGCTCAAACTCAGCTCTCACTTTCAGCCTTATCAGCAGTACTTCTTCTTCCGTCAATGTCTTAACTACTTCATTTGGTTTCACGAATTCAAATCTTCCAAACCCAAATTCACGATCACTTATCTTATCCAAGACGTACAATTGCATCCTGACATATCTAACCATAGCTTCTACATGAACTAAATCAACATTTCTTTCACCAGTAAACAAATTTCTCCAAATCAGTGCAGCCAAGGTGGCATCATTTGTGATTAGCCCTTCATCATAGGACAATATTATACCTTTCAATTGGTCATTAAAATCTTTTAAATATCCATCAATAATTCTACCACTCTGAACATTCATCTCCTCATTAAGTCTCATTTCTAAATCTTTGAAAAATCTATCCACTAATTTCTGTTGATAGTTCTTTCCATATTTAAAAGGCAAGGCTCTCATTCTTACAAATAATAACCATACATGTAAAGAAGTTATCTGGAACCACTGTGAAAAGGATCTTGGTAGTTGCAAAGTTTCATAATAGAATTTAGCTGTTTCACTAAGATCCTCTTTTGCATATTGTAAACCTTGGTTCTTGCAGTCGTAATAGTATTTGGAACCTCCAATAGAACCTGCTCTAATACTATCCATATCAACACCGAAAACAGAAATGAACAGTTCTCCAATACTTTCTTTCCATTTCGGTAATATGTAATCTGGTGTCTCCTCAATTTCATCCTTCAACTTGGATTTTGGATCAACATCTCTATTTATTCTCTCTGGATCTTCGATGTACGGTAAAGCTGATGATGATGCCAATTTACTAGGTGCAATCTCATCTTCCGCAACAGGCAGCATCTTGACATGATCAACTTTTTGAGAGTACAGTCTGGAGACAAGATATCTCCGTGATATCAGTGGAACTCTAGATGATATAGCGAAACTCCTGGAAAACATGGTGTATGATATATATGTTGTAAGATATTTGTTTGTAAGGATAGCAATTACTAGCCAATTGTTTTGCTTCTGAATGAAATCAATCAATCATATAATTATGATGATAGTGAAAAAACAAAAAAAAAAATTTTTTTTTCCTGAAAAATCAGCTTAAACGCCATCAATTATAACTACCCCTTTAGGAATTATTATTTGCTATCAATTACCATGAAGTTTGAGTTTCCCAAGTCATGAAAGCCTCTATTTGGAAAATCAACCTGAACTTATCAGGATCTGGTATATAGTCTTTTTTGGAATGAGGTATTAAACTACTATCTTCAACAAAAATTGACTTTTGCCTGATTAGTAATAACAAGGTATTTTCTACAACGCTAGTGAAGAGGCACTATCTAACTATCTACCTCGAAATAACTTCAATATATTTGAGAAAGTTGGTGAACCATTCTTATATGACTCTTTCCAAATATGTTAAAGCTTTTTTAAACATAATTAGCTAACTTTTTCATCTGCAGTAATGAGAATGTAGGTTGCAGCAGCAGAATTGGATTATTATGATAAACTTACAAACCGCTTCTCTCCGTGATGTGATTGAAAACATAAATTACAAGTGTTGTGAAAAATACAATTAAAGTACATATATAAATAACAAAAAAGCCTTCATCTCTTGCTTTTACTCTTTGAAGACCTGTTCTCCTTGACTCCTGCATAGTGAGTAGCACCAGTTTCACCTATGCAACTACTATTCACCCATTCCAAGCATCTAACTTCGCTCCTGTTATTCCTCAAATTTTCCAACTGATCCATCAATCTTTGTTTCTGTTTGATCTTTTGATCGTGCAATTTCAACCTCTGTCTTCTTGATTTTTTCAAGGCTGAAAGCCTTGTCGATTTCGCCTGAGCACTTGACGGCACAGGTTTTGAGCCACCATTATTACGCAATGATCTAGTCCTAATTCCCGGTTTTGTAACTTTATCTTCTGATACTCTTCTCAGAGATCTAGTTCTAGTTCTCCTAGTTGGAATCAAGTCATCTTTTTCTTCATCATATTCAGCATCAACATCATCCTCATTATCAGAGTGGTTTGGTGTCAAAACCTGGTTTCCAGACAATTCTCCATCTTCATCTCCGTCTAGATCTTCTTCTTCTTCGATATCACTAATTTGAATGGCATCAATTTTCTCTTCCAATCTTAATTCCTCGCTGGATTTTTTCTCAAGCCCTAACAGTTTGATCCTCGAGTCCATAGTTATTTTTATACCTTCCTTCAATAGATCTAGCTCTTTGAATAACAGATTTTCTCTCTCACCAGATTTATTCAAAATTTCAAGCAATTTATCAAAATCTTGCGGTGTATCAATAAACCTCCAGTCACTTTTCCGTATCAAGGGATCGGGTTTTTCTTCAATGAATTTCCTTTCTGATTTAGGGATCAAATCTATAGATGTAGCACCATATTCATCCACCAAGACTTTATCATCCTTAGATTTGATAATCTTTTCCTCGAATTTCAAACCAAAGATTTTATTACATTTGACTTTATAGCGTTCAAGAGTTTCGGCAATAGCATCCTCATCACTTTTTTCGACATCGACTACCTCTTCCTGCTTTTCCTCCAGGTCTAACCACTCCCTGAGTGTCTCGTCTGTAAGATTCAAGTATTTTAATCGATCTCCATCAGATGGACCTTGAACGAATAATCTCCCAACGAGGTATGTTTCATCTCTCATTTCATCCTCATCATAGTCGTCTCCATCAAATGAATCGTCAACAACTTGAACATCATCGTCTTCATCATCAGACACTTTCTTTGAGGACCTTATGGTGGGCAACCCGTTGCTTTCGAACCACCAATATCGGTTGAAAAGTCTATCACGTCCAATATAAGACATTCTTTGAACGTCTAATTCGTTCAATTTAAACTCAATCTCTTTCTTTTTCAACTTTGCTTCGTTCAGCTTATCAAGATAGCTTATTCTTTCGTCCAAAATTTTGGAAAAGTCCTTATCAATTTTCAGCAAAGAAAGCTCTTCTTCTGTTGGTGCATCTTTCAATGCTGGTGGTCTACCACCTCTTGATTTTTTGATAGCATTTGGATCAACGGGCTTCTTTTCAACTTTGATCAATTTTTTGTTTTTAATAACTTGTTCGCGGCATTCTTTGTTGATGTTTGATGCTTTTTCCATAAGAGATTTGTATTCTCTAACAACTTCGATTCTCTCTTTTCTTAACTGGGTGGCATCTTCAAGTGATTTATCAATAAAGTTTCTTATGACCACTCCACTCGTCAACAATTCACACAAAATTGTGATAGCACTAATTCGCAAATCAACTGGTAGATGGTTGTAGAACTGATTTTCCAATGTCGAAGTTGAAGCTGTTAAATTGACAGGAGCTAGTATTGTGAATATTTGATCGATAGAATCATGGTACCGAGGAACATGTTCAACAAGAGAAAGAATTCCAACCAAAATTATTAGCCATTGTCCATCTTTAAAAGTTCTTTTACGTAATCTTTCTTGCCACGTTTTCTTTTTGTAAAAGAGTAATTTGTAAACGTTGTTCGTGATCTCTTCCTCCTCTTCCTCTTCCTCTTCCTCTTCTACTTCTTCTTCCACATCTTTGTCTTTCTCAGGCTTGACTATCTCTCCCTCCTGATTATCTTCAACAGGACTTTCTATCTCTTCTTTCATTTCCCGCAGTCCATTTTCCTTTTTTTCAGAAGACTCTGTCATTTCGACATCTTCTTGTTTAAGGTCAACAAGTCCTTCACTATCTTCTTTGATTGTAACTCCATTCTCGGAGTTGCTATCACTTTTTTCTTCTGATTTGACTTCTTCCAGTGATTTGATTTCTCCCTCAGCTGTGGCCCCATTCTCAGGTATGGCTTCTTTCACCGATCCTGGTTCCTTAGGCACCAGATAACCCCCCTTTCTAGGAATCAAAATCAAGTACTGTTCACCATCTCCAACTCCATTTTCATCTTTACTAATACCATGGGTATTGTTGCCTCCTACTTTCAAATTATCATTTAAGACACATTTCATTGTGGCACAAAATATCTCTTCCAAAAGTTGGCAATCAACATCTTCCCTTGTCCAACTGACAGCAGTTATATAATCATCCAAGGTAAAATTATCTAGTAAAAGAGCCTTTCTGTAAATATTCAAAAAACACCAAGATTCCAATAACTCAGAAACTTTGGTGATCTCTTCGTTTTCGATTTTCTTCCAAACCGGTTTTTGTTCATCATCAATAATTTGGAATGGTAAAGATAAATCTTCAACCAACACAACTTTCTTGGCTTGCGGAGGAACTGGGGTCTGTGAACCATCTTTGGATTGTTTCAGTAATTTAATCTTTTGAATTTCTTCCGGTGTAGCACCTTTAGGATATAATGGAGGTAAATCGTTGTTTATTGACTGTTGTTTCAAAAATGATTGGGTTGGAATTTTCATAAAACTCTCTAATGGGAGGATTGGCTTTAATTTGGTTTTGGAATCAAAGTTGATATCTGGGATAATTAACTTGTTTTTCTCAAATACAAAGTCCAACGTTTTAAAGAATCTTAAAACTTTATCAAAGTTCCAGGCTTTCCTATTCAAATCATTCATGTTATGAAAATAGTCTCCTGCTTGGTAGTTAAATTTTGCCGAATAAGATCTCTTGGTTATTATGAAGTTCGTTGATTCTGGGTTAAAGGTAAAACTGACATTGGATCCGACAGAGCTGAATAATTTAACAACTTTATCTTTCAACTCCATTTCAGTTGGCTTCAAATGCAGATCATCTATGAAGACTACCATACCTTTGAGAATGTTGAACCAAGTTTGCTTCCAGTATTGGATATCCAGTGGATTGGAAGGAACATTCTCTTGAACATATGCAAATGGGAATTTTCTTATTGCAGCTTCGTTTTCTTCATTTTCTATCTTTCTTTTCTTAGGTTGTGGAAGTGGATAAAGAGGTTGTAGATTAACTTGTAGATCATCTATTGTCCTTTTCTTCATACAAATTTCCTCCAAATCTTCCTTGTAGATCATGAGATCAGGAGGATAATCAGCAGTGATTCTATATTTCTTGGCATAGTTTTCCTTTACCACCCATGGTGATCCGACTCTTGGTGACTTGATTAAGGATAGTTTTATAAATCCTCGAATAAACAGTTTGGTAAAACACATTCTATCTCTAGCAAGATCATTTTCATCGCATGTTATTTCTCTATCGCTCGAACTTAGAAGAACTCTATATTGACAGTATGCTTTCCTTTGTTGGCCGTTTGGTAGTGTTATTGCATTGAATCTCAGTTTCTCCTTCACAATACCTTTTTCTTTCAAAGAGTTTCCTGGGATCCTCACGTTGACTTGATCACCCGGAAAAAAATCATTTTTAAATTTATAGTAGATATCATCAATCAAGAGATCAATCCTCTGTATCAATGAAAACTGGGCATATCTTAATATTGGCTCTTTGACAGCTTCTGGGAAAAGTTTCTCAACTTTTTTAATCTCTTGTGTTTCAATTTCCAATGCTTCCCAAAAGGTGTATCCAGTGATACCAGTTGATTCACATACAAATTTTCTGGTATTATAGTAATCAAGTCTTTTCAAGTAATCATCATAATCTGTAAACCATTCTTTAGTCTCCGGAACGTACCAAACATCAGTATCCAATTCACTGGGTGTTTCTGGGGGTGGGAAAAACTCAATCGCTTTACGTTTGAATAGTACCTTTTTGTCAATAGTTAGTATTATTATACAGATTACGATGTACAACAGATCCAAAAGGGGGATATATTTGCATGTCTGGCGATTCATCATCGCGATAGTGGGGCATCACAAAGGCAAGAGCCCCTAACGATCACTTACCATATTCTCTCGGAAGAATCAAAGGTTGGTTATTGAGATTGGTAATCTTCTTGAAACTTGGACTGCTTTTTTCATTTAAAACAACAAGTTTTTGCGAATTGAAATTTAAATTTTTTGCCAATTTTGTTTTTGGCTCAACGCGTTCCTTGGGAAAAAAGGGTCGTGCACAAGAGCCGGCAATCTGCCGATACAATACAAAAAAAAAGAAAGGAAAGAATAAAAGAGGAAAATTTTAATTTTTGATCCAATCCATTCAGCAGCATTAAAATTGATAGGTTTGACATGGGTCACTTTCCTCACGATATTAGACTGGTGTTTATACTCGTTGGAAACCTCGAATTTAGCTTTTTCTAGCGCTTGTGCCAAAAACATACATGTTTCAGAATCAAATACACTAAAAATCTCATTGAAGAAATGTAGATAAGAGATAGCCTTACACAGGCTTCGTATTGATTCACTATATACAGATCTAAACAAGCTACCGGATTCAGGTTCATCTTGGATGTGTCTAATTCAAAAATCTCTATTTAAACAAAAATCCAAACATTCCCTCCTTCTGTTTTTGTCTATCCAGTTCCGGTATAAATGCCTTAACATGATCGTTGATTTTTTCAATCAGTTGCTCCAGCTCGTACTGTCTTCCTAAAACATCGATAAAATTACCCTCTTTGTCCATCAAGTAGAAAAATATAGAATGATCTACCAAATAGTCATCACCAGGTTTAACATCAGGTGGAGTTGAAAAGTACACTCTGTAATTTTTACAAACTTGTTTAATTTTTTCATAAGGACCTGTTAACCCGATGATACCAGGATGGAACTCACTAAGATACTCTCTTAAAATATCAGGCTTATCTCTAGCTGGGTCACATGTTATAAATATTGGTTGGATGTCGATATTGTATTTGTTCTTCAAGCCATCGATAATGATACCCATCTTATCTAATTCATCAGGGCAGATATCTGGACAATTGGTGAAACCAAAATAGATCAAACTGAATTTATCTTTCAAGTTCTCCTGGGTGAAACGATTGCCATCACAATCAACTAAATCAAATGGGCCACCAACCAAAGGTTTACCCATTCCTCTATTTTGTTCTGCCGTCTTTTGAGTTTGTAATCTTTCCTTTTCCCTTTTGAAATACCACGTAAACCCAAGACCAACTGCAATGAACAATAACAAAGCTCTACCCGTTTGGAATTCATATGTAGAACCCTTCTGTATTTTGGCAGAAGGGTCATAACTACCGCCAATTGGAATACGTGATAATGGTTTCTTTGGTTTGATAGGTTCTTCTTTGTTTAAATCTTCGACTTTTTGGTCTGATTTTGGTTCGTTCTTTGTATCAGTGCCTTCATTCCCTTTTTGAGCCTTGTTAGGTTTATTTCCGCTTTTTTCAACTTTATTATTGCTGATTTCGTTGAATCGTAAAGTTGAATTTGAAAAATGTCTCGTGCTCAATGAGATATCAAGTGCTCTACTGAAAATAACAGTTGGACGCTGGAGATTGCTCCTATAGAGAGAAAAAAATCTCTGCATCATTTCCGCAATTTATACCCAAGATAATGTTTCAAATGAAAAGGATTTGAGAGTAACTAAAAGCCTTACTCGTGATTTATGAATAAACCTTTCTTTCTCTATTTCTTTTGTTCCGCTCTTGGGAAAAGAAGAAAAGAAAAATTCTTTTAAGAAAAAATCAGGGCTGTCAAAAAACAGTAAGAGAAAGAGAGAACAATTAACTATATGATGATGTTTGTTGATTTGAATAATATACAAGATTCAAATAAAGTCTGTGAAAGGTACTAGGTTTTTAACCAGAAGAATGTATTCACTACTATCACTATTGTTAATTATATTAGTTTTTACCTGCACCCGCTCTGAAATAGATGATATCACCATCCTCAACGACATAATCTCTACCCTTCTGTAACAACTTACCAGCTGCTTTGACACTAGCCTCATCCTTGTACTCTAAGATATCATCATATTTAGTAACTTGGGCTAAAATAAAAGTGTTCATCAAATCATTGTGGATAACACCAGCAGCTTGTGGAGCTTTGGTACCATCTCTAATGGTCCATTCTCTTGCTTCTTGTGGACCACAAGTGAAAAATGAAATCAAATCTAACTTCTTTCTCATTGTGACAATGATTTTTGGTAATGCTGAAGCCAGACCAACTCTCTTTTCTTCTTCTTCCCTTTCTTCATCGGTTTCCATTTGTGATAATCTTTCTTCATAAGAAACCGATATTGGAATGATCACATCACCTGGGGAATAAGTGTCAACCCATTCCTTGATCTTTAACAAATGCTTGTTCTTCTTTCTTACATAGTCCTTTTCGGACAAGTTGACCAAATATATGACTGGTTTGGCAGTCAACAAAAACATAGTGTTGATGATTTCTACTTCCTTTGTGGTCCAGTTCTGGTTGGCAACTCTTTGGCCATCTTTCAACAATTCAATGATTTTTTCAACCAAGATTGCTTCTTCTTTTTTCTGTTTGACTTCTAAAGATTGACCTCCTCTTCTTGTAATTTTTAATACACCTTCTAAATGCTTTTCAGCAAATTCAATATCCTTCAATCTTAATTCCTCATTGATGATATCTAAATCTCTTACAGGTTCAACATCACCCTCGATGTGAATAATATCGGCATCATCAAAACATCTGACAACTTGGAACATAGAATCAACTGCTCTAATGTTAGCCAAGAAAGCGTTACCTAAACCTTCACCTTTTGAGGCACCTCTTGTCAAACCAGCGATATCATAAATAGTGATAAAAGCTGGGATTTTCTTTTGAGAGTGATACAACTGAAATAACTCTTCCAAACGAGGGGATGGCACAATAACTCTGGCCTCTTCTGGTTCAATAGTGGCAAAAGGGTAATTTGCTGGATTACCTAATGGACATCTAGTGATGGCTTGGAAAAATGTGGATTTACCAACATTGGCTAAACCAACAATACCTGATTTCAAGTTATTACCAGGACGACCTAATAAGATCTTCTTCTCTTCAACCTTCTTTTTTGGACCCATTATAATTGGAATGATTTGTTAATGTTAAAACTATAAGCTTTATATATTAATTGATTGATCAAACTCATTCAAACATATTTGGAAATTTGAGACAAAATTTCTCAAAACTCTTCAATGGGCAAACTACAGCATTTCTACAACCGGCTTTCTTGACCGATTATTGTATTTAAGATAGTCGGATGTAGAATACTTTTTCCTTTCCGGTTTAATTCTACTACATACAAAAATCTCTTTTTTCCATATCAATTTAATCTGACCGGAATGTAAAATTGCTTGTCGACTTAACAGCCCTTAACCCAGATATTTCTCCCTCGAATACATTCAAAAAGGATAAAAAATTTTCAATTTTTTCCACAGCGCAAAGTGGAGAGATACAGCCCCAGTTCCAAATTGAATGGTATTCTGGTGCACAACCTTTTTCATTAAAAGATAAAAGATGACTAAAAGTGTGTGCAGGGTGACCCTATATCATATACCAGGAGATACCGATGATAGAAACGACATGAGCTCTTTGCTACAAGGTGTATCTAAGAGTAACGCAGTTTGGAGATATCCGTATCTATATCATAACTATTACGGAGTTTGCGATAAGATTCTGCTAAATGCTGGTGTGATCATCTCTACTGCGCCTGATATTGTATCAGAGATAAGTGGGAAATCGCAGTATCAAGCCCCATGTTCACGTCGAATGTTGGTATTGTCAGCTTTAAACAGACATCTTGAATTTGAGGGTATTGTTAAACTACCAATTTTAGAGCAAGCTTGGAACCGTTACATCGAAACTGAGTATCAGTTTATTTATACCGTTTACCCTATAGTTTACTCGTTGAGCTGCTGTACTTTTATAGCAAGCTTCCTTGCGATCATAATCTTCACAAAACAATATTTGAGATCTCAGAAACCCACCAAGTTGATCAAGCTAAG
Organism: Nakazawaea wyomingensis; assembly: GCA_030567715.1. Classification (NCBI taxonomy): domain Eukaryota; kingdom Fungi; phylum Ascomycota; class Pichiomycetes; order Alaninales; family Pachysolenaceae; genus Nakazawaea; species Nakazawaea wyomingensis. The sequence goes on from JAJLSQ010000027.1 coordinate 142,158, forward strand.
CACCTTATTGACATGTCTTTTCCATATTTCAATATTCATTTACTCAATTATAAACTTATACCGTCAACATAAAGAGGATTTGTCAAGTGGAGATATGTTGATAACAGCAATTCAAAACTCGGTACCCATAAATGTGGTGGACTTAATCATCGTCATACTTCTACAACTTTCTCAAGTACAAATTATTATGAGATTATTTTCCAGACAAAAAGAAAAAAGATTTGCATTTCTCATTGGATTGTTTTTATCGATATCTTCACAAGCTATATGGTCAGTTTCCACTTTTGCTGCGTCCAATGACAGATTGGGAACTGATCCAGACTATGATTCTCCTGTTGCTATCTTACCTGCTTTTGTTTATTTGCTAAGAATCGCAATGTCAGTCATGTTTAGTTGTTTGTTTGTGGTCTATTTCTTCAACAAAAGGCAGTTCATCTTCAATAGAAAAGTACTACCGTTGACTGTATTCACTTTCATCGTCATGAATTCATCTTTTGCTATTTTCATTGCTGATATATCGAACATTTGGGTCAGCGAATTATCTGAATTGTTCAACATTACTTCTTACGTTGTTACCAATGTGGTCACATGGGAATTTATAAACAGAGTGGTTTTGTTGGAAAAAATGGAACAGAAAAAAGGCATATTGGGAAGACAATATTATGATGAAGAGGATCAATACTATTTTGACTCATTTGGTAATGCTGTGGATAGGAACACCGTTATTCGAAAGGGTAAATATGATTTAATAATCACTAGTCATGAGAAAAATAAGAATGCAGCTGCTAGTCCTACTAGAAAATTGGAATTGTCTGAAAGTGATTTCCAAACTTCAACCGCCTCCGAGTGTCCTGGTCCAGTTGTTGACACCAAAATGACATTTCCCAAAATGATGGGTGTTTTCGCACATAAGTTCAATGATATAACTGATCAGGTAATCGAAATGTCTTTATCTGTTCCTACACGCGGTGGTTCATCGTTGTCTAACACATATTTCTATGATAAAGATATTACCAAGCCAGTGCTTTTCCGTGATTTATTTGGTAAAAGATCCAAAAGAAATGGACCAGGTGAATTTGTACGGCAGTCAAAATCATCGAATAACCCTCATGTTTTCGTTTATCAACAAAAAGAGATCAAGCTTAATAACCCAAAGAGACACCATAAGTTGATTGACAGATCAGGAAGGAGGAAAGCAAATGAAAGTGTCAAAGGGAAAGAAAGTGGGCAAGTCAATCATCATGCTCAAGTTAGATTTCAACTTGATAAAATCTCAGATAACGATAATGAGGACGATAAAGAAGAAGATGATGAAAATGGGAAAAATCATTCTTTATACAGAGACAGTCGAGCAGATGAATATGTGCAAGACGAATCGTCATACAGGGACAGCGAAGGAGATGAATACGTGCAAGATGACTCTTCGCGAGGGGAGGGTCAAGGGGAACAACAAGAACAACAGGAAGAGGTTATATACGACAATGGTAGTTACTATTTTGATGATGAAACGAGTAATGATGAAGATACTTCATAGATATTGGGTATTTTATAGATCTTTATTTTTTTTTTTGGGGTTTTTTGAGAACTGCTATTTTATTGAATCGATAAATGATGAACCTAACTTCTATCAAAGTTGTTTTCTATAAGTTGATAAAATTTTCTGAATATGTTGATCGACTTCTTACAGAGATAGGGCAAATGCGTGTGGAAACCATCAAAATCCAAAAAAAAAAAAAAACGAAAACAGAAAAACAAAATATACTTCTCATTAATGAGAGAAGAGGATTGAATCGCACACATCATTAGACGTGATATACCACACATAAGTGAACTCAATGCCTACCCCTACGCCTTCACCAAATCATCCAGCAAATCATTTATCCAATCTTTTACCCGAAGATTTGCGGCAACAGTTGCTAAAGGTACCTTACCATTTACCATTGGAAAATGAGATATACGCGGCAAGGTTATCAAAGCTACGAAATGATTGGAAGTATGGATTTGTTGTTCAATGGTGCTATCTTTTCAAAAATCTTGTGAAGATCAATGACCATTTTGATGTCGATTCGTTTGAAGAAGAGTTATTGCAATTAAATCCACCAAGTTTCTTGACTCGGTTGAAAACACAGTTGACTTATTTTTTGACGGGAAACAAAATTTCAGATTCATATGTCGAAGAAACTGGTGAGTTTGAAGAAGCATTGAAAAATATCATTCCACAATATTTCTTAGACAAGTATAAAACTGATGCCGATACAGAGAACTTCAAGTTTGTTACCCTTACACTTGAAGAACAGGTCGACATATACTATCAATTGATAGAGTTGGTAAACCAGAAGGAAGAACCTCTTAGAAAACTTATCGATAACAAATATGACAAGCTGATTGAGCTGATAAAGCCAACTTCGGTTCTCGTGACAAATAATGGACTCTTACAGGAGGAATACTTGATTCTTCCGGATTTAAGATTATATTGCAAGCAAATTTCATTCAAAAAAATTGATATTCCCCACAAAAAGTCTGATTTAGAAGAGTTATTGAAAAATCAGTCAATTGAGGAGTTGTTGGGAGCTTCAGAGCCCCTGATCACCAACTTTACCTGTGTATCCACGAGTATCTATGAATTTGACGCTTTCACCAACTCTCAACCTAAAAATTCTATGCTTTACAAAGCGTTGAAGATTCACTATAATGAAATAGCAGAAAATGATATCAAAAGACGTAAACAGGAACTCTCAAGGCAAAGACAAATCAAGTTGCAAAGTCTTTTAGTTCATAGGAAGAGATCATCTAGATTAGAGGAGAAGGAGAGAAGAAAACAAGAAGAAGATGAACGTGAACAGTTACGATTTGAAGCTATTAAGAGTGCTGCCGCTGCCGAAAGAGCACTGAAAAGAATGAAACTAAGGGGAGATGGATACAATAGTAGAGATGGTAGCGAAGTTTTAGCTTCCAGAGATGAACGGTATAGGAGAAAACATTTAGGAACTGGTCATGATAATTCCTCCACTCCTTCTCCGATAAATGAAGTTATAATTGTTGATGACTTAGAAAGAACTGAAATTGGGACTACAGTGGACACCCCAGTGGAAATAGTGGAATCGTCGATAATTCAACCAATATCAGAGACTGCGGTAAAATCGATGGATGATGATGTTAAGTCTGATCATTCATCAGTGGTTCCGAATGGGGTAAACGATTCACTGTCTGTCACTGACGCAGAGATCAAACATCCTTTAATCCCAATTGAAGTTGAATTTCATTCAGCCGTTGGAGAACCTCACTTAGATGAAACTGAACTGAAAACTGAACTGAAAACTGAACTGAAAACTGAACTGAAAACTGAACTGAAAACTGAACTGAAAACTGAGCTGAAAACTCTGTCAGAGATTATGCAGCTGAACCTTCCACCACAGACGACTGATGCTGATAATATCTCTACTGATTCACTGAATCAATCTGTTCCTATATCTGAAGAGGATGTTGAATCTTCAAAAATTTCTTTTCTGATTCCAACCACGGTTGAAACCACAGAAATATCACCAGTGAAGCCTGATATTCAGCAAACTGAACCGGAATCTGCTGAATTTGCTGATCTTACACTCAGCCAAGGTGATAATGGTACCATGAGCACTTCCGCTCCCATTTTATATGCAGCTGGTATGGCTGAAGTTAATGAAAATTCTACTAAAGTAGAGCCGGAACTGGAACTGGAACTGGAGATGTGAAAATATTTCATGTTTTGGGCTACTAGTCTTTAAGTATG
>JAJLSQ010000028.1:0-29302 GCA_030567715.1 Nakazawaea wyomingensis
TACACACTGAATAATAATGGCAAAATCAGTGGCAATTATTGGAGGAGGCTACTATGGCTCGTCTACCGCTTATCAACTCTCAAAATTGCAAGCAAAATATCCAAAAGAGGACCAATTATCAATCACATTATTCACAATTCATGAATATGCATGTTCTTTACCAGCCACTGTTAGATTAATTACAGGTGACTTCAAAGGTTCTGATGTCACTAAGAAGTATTCTGATTTCATGGACGAAGCAGTTGACTTGAAAATTGTGAGCAAAGTTTTAGAATTTGATGACCACTCTGTGACATATATTCTAAGAGACTCTCCTGAATCGGTTACCTTGGAGTTCGATATCATCGTTCTTGCCACTGGTTTGAAATGGTACGATCCTGTCGATTTTTCCAAAGTTGAGGGTGCTTCACTTGAGGCATTTGACGCTTATAATTTGAAGCAACAGCAAAAAGCTGAACTGGCCGAAAAGATAGTGATAGTTGGTGGAGGAGACGTTGGATGTGAACTAGCTGGTGAATTGGCATTTAAGTTTAAAGATGAGATCGCCAATAAGAAGAAAGAGTTGATTGTTGTTCATTCGAACAAACTTTTACTCGATAATCGTATTTTGAATTCAGTCAGAAAAAGTGCTCAGAATCAATTGGAGAAATTTAATGTTGAGTTAGTCCTTGGTAAAAAAGTTGACTTTGATAAATCTAGTGATACCATCCTCACATTAGCAGATGGTACTATAATCAAAGATGTTGATTATCTCATCAAATCTATTGGTCCAACGCCAAACGTTCCAAAAAATAATTTGAATTTGGTCGACTCCAAAGGACTTGTTATAATTTCGGACACTTTACAAACGAAAAAACCGAATATCTTTGCTGCAGGTGATGTGACCAATTTACAAACCAAGAGCTTGATGTACAAAGACGAGACTATTAACGTTTTAACCCACAACATTCAGCAATTGCTGCAAGGTGGATCTGATTTCAAGAAATACACAAAGCTCATCGATGAAACTGAATATAAACCAGTTATTGCACTTAGCCTTGGTCCAGAGGGTGCCTGTGGACAGATGAAAGTACCTTATATTGGAACCTGGCCTCTTCCTACTTTTCTTTTGAAGATGGCAAAATCAAAGACTTTATTTACTGAACGTCTTGATGAATCGTTTGTTTAAAGATTGTGTGCAAAACAAATATCTGTTTCTTCTTTTATTTTTATTTTTAATCTCCTTTATTGGACTATATAGAGTAACACTATAATATTTTAATGTCTTTTAAAAGAAGTGAAGAGATGATAAATCAAAGTAAGTGGAAAGACTCTAATAGTTTTATGAGTAGGTAAAGTTTGTGAAATGTTTGCAAGTCAAATGGTATGGATTTGAGACTGTTACCATTCATTGCTTCTTGAGTTTCATTATTATTTTTTTTGTTGGAAGAGGGGTGGAGTAAATTTACTCAAATTAAGACCATGCATGCTATTCTTTTATATTTATGCAATGTTTGTTCATGACATCAGCTTTCTTAAAAAATGATCTCAAATTTCACACACATGATCATTAGGTGTTTCTTAGTAGATAAGTGTCGGTTTTTTTCTCGTAGTTTTTCCCTGGAATGGATAATCTGTCCTTGGTTATATACTTATACTAATCTCCTTAGAAAGAGTGTTGACTCATTCAATCATATCAGAGAAATTTTTTCTCAGAGTTCGCTTCTCCCTCCTTACTACCCCATTTCCCAATGTTAACTAGAATTCATTCTTCGACCAGCTCTACCCATGCACAAGGTCTTTTTACCTATTGCGAGATGAAAAGATATTATATTTATCAAAAATCTTGGAGCTTTATTCACCGAAATAAAAATATGCGGACAATCAATTAGAGCCTTACTCACACACTCTAGTTCAAAAAAATTAATAGCACATAAAACAATAGTTTATTTACATTGTAAAACAATAAACGTGTATGGAAAAAATTAATAATAATCACCAATATCTACTAAACTAATACAACAACCAAATCCCCAGCTTCCACCATATCACCATTTTGATGAACAATCTTGTAAACTTTACCAGATTTTGTAGCATTAACAACCATCTCAGTTTTCATTGCCTCCACAACAACCAAACCTTGGCCTTCTTCAACTACATCACCAACTTGTACCAAAGGTTTCCAGAACCTACCCGAGTATTCTGAGTAAACCAATTCTGAATCTTCTGGCAATTTCTCAGTGTCAGCGGCTTTTGGAGCTCCAGATTGTTCCAATTCTTCGTTAGCCACTTGGATTAATTTACTAAACTCTTCCAGTTTCTCACCTCCTTGGTTGTTTTGGAATTCAGTAATTGATACAATGTTCTCTTGAACCCACTCCAAGTATTTGGAGTGATCAAATATGGACTCGGCTATATCAACATTGAAATGACCATGTTCGGCTTGTTCACAGAATACTTCCAATTCAGGTTCTGAAACCGGATAAAACTCAACTTGATCGAATGGAGTCAACAACCATGGATGGTTGTTGTTGAAATTCTTAGAATGAGCACCCAAGGCCAACTTGTCCCAGATTGGTATAGTTCTACCAACCAATTGATAACCACCAGGACTTTCCATGGTGTAGATACACATATACATACCACCAATACCAACAGTACCGTTTGGTGTGAAAGTTCTTGAAGGATTATACTTGGTACCCAAAAATCTGTGGCGAGGATCTAAAGGTAAAGCACATGGTGCACCAAGGAAAACATCACCAAGACCCAAAACTAAGAATCTAGCACTGTACAACATATCCTTGACATCAGATCTTTCGATACCATTGACATTGGCAATAAAGTCGACATTGTTTGGTAACCATGGAGCGTTTGATCTAATAGTTTCTTGATAACGTTTGACAGCATCCAAAGTCTTTTTATCTTCAAAGGCCATTGGTAACTTGATAACTCTAGATGGAACTTTCCAATTATTAACGACTGGAATTTCTCTTTCATAAGCAATCAAAGTCTTGATCAATTGAGATTGCGAAATCTTGGAACCATCGAATTCAACCAAAACTGATCTAACACCTTGTGACATTTCAACTATGCCCACAGTCTTGTGTTGAGCTACCAAATCAATCAATTTGTAAACTCTATATGAGAAATTCAAATCCATGACATTATCTCCATATTCAACAAGAACATAACGATCACCTGCTTGTCTATATGTAACGTATGGAGCTTCAACAGAAGCTTGGAACTTGCTCAATACTGGATTTTCTGGTTTTGCCAACAGTTGGAAAGTTGGTAATCCACCTGAAAAAGTTTCAACATTAGAGTCCTGAATTTCTTTCAAAGATCTAGCAGATTCATATGAAATTGGAACAAACTTGATGAGATCACCAGGTTTAACTTGACCAATTTTCCACATCTCCAGTTGAGCAACAACTGCATGACAGACAAATCCACCCAAAGATGGACCATCACATGTCAAAATGACAGGATCGTCACCGGTGAAATTGATTGCACCTAATGAGTAGACATAGTCATGAGCATTGGATGGATGTAAACCTCCTTCACCACCATCTGCTCTAGCCCATTTCGGTTTAGGACCAATTAATCTTACACCAAATCTATTGGAGTTGTAATGAACCTTCCATTGCTCGCTGAAAAAAGTATCAACATATTCTGGTTTGAAGAAATCTGGGGAACCATGAGGACCACAGGTAACACCAACCTCCCATTCCTTTGCAGGATATGATGGGATCAATGCTTTTGGAACAGAAATTGGGGCAGAAACAGGTAAAGGTAAAGTGGACGCGGTGTTGGCTTCGCCCAAGAACAAGACATCACCAAATTTCAAAACTCTACCGTTGTAACCACCAAGATTACCCAACGCAAAAGTTGATCTTGAACCCAAATATTCGGTGACGTTAATACCACCTCTGATGGCCAAATAAGCTCTGCTACCACTGGACAACTTACCAATTGCCAACTTATCACCTCTATTTATGTTTATTGGCTCCCACATGGAAACTGTTTCTCCGTTCAAAGTTATTGGAGCATCACCACCGGTGATGGCAATAACAGTTTCATGATGGAACAAAATTGAAGGACCATTCAAAGTGATTTCAATGGCAGGTGCCTTATAGTGGTTACCGACAACCCTATTGGCCAATCTAAAAGCATAATCATCCATTGGACCTGATGGAGGAACACCAATTCTCCAATAACCGGTTCTACCTGGATAATCTTGCACTGTGGTGTAAGCACCTGGTGAAGTGATTTCAAAGGCGTTTGCCTTGTAATCATAAGAATCCAAGATTTTTGTATGGAATTGACAGTTCTCAAACATAGGAGCATTGGCAATAGATTTCAAGTAATCGACATTGGTGATACAACCATAGACAACGGTTTCATTCAACAGTTTTCTCAATTTCGTCAAAGCTTCGGCTCTATCCTTACCATGAACGATAATCTTGGCCAACGTAGGATCATATTCAGCACTGACGACAGTACCCTTTTCAACCCAAGTATCAACTCTTGCCCATTCTGGGAATTGTACCTCTGATAACAATCCTGGAGAAGGCATAAAATCCTTAACTGGATTTTCAGCATACAATCTTGCCTCCATTGCAGCACCGGTGACGGTGATCTCTTGTGAGAAATCTGGTGGATCATCAGCGGCAATGTAAAGCATCCATTCGACAAGATCTAAACCGGTAACCAGTTCAGTGATCGGATGTTCCACTTGTAAACGGGCATTAACTTCCAAGAAATAGTATTCATCTCTGTGTTCATCATAAATGAATTCAACAGTACCTGCACATTTATAATTCATGGAGGCAGCCAATTGTTCAGCGGATTTTCTCATTTTTTGTCTTGTTGTCTCTGGTAAGTTTGGAGCAGGAGTTTCTTCGATAATTTTTTGATTACGTCTTTGTAAAGAACAATCTCTTTCTCCCAATGCAATAGCCTTACCATAACCATCACCGAACATTTGAATTTCAACATGTCTAGAGTTTTCAACAAATCTCTCCAAAAATACACCAGAATCACCGAAATATGATTTACCTTGATGTTGAACTGTTTCAAAGACTTTTTCAATATCCTTCTCAGAGTCAACCTTTTGTAAACCGATACCACCACCACCGGCAGTGGATTTAACCATAACTGGATACTCCAATTTGGCGGCAATTTCCCTAGCTTCAGCAGGAGTAGAAACTAAACCTGAACCTGGAACTAATGGAACTCCAGCTTTAGCTGCAATTTCTCTAGCAGAATGTTTTAAACCCAATTTTCTAATGGCATCACCTGAAGGACCAACAAACACGATTCCCTCTTTAGCCAATCTGTCACTGAAATCAGCATTTTCGGAAAGGAAACCATAACCTGGGACAACGGCTTGAGCACCGGTATCATGACAAGCTTTAACAATTTTGTCAATTGATAAATAAGTCTCCAGAGATGAAGTTCCATTCAAAGGTACTGCAATATCGGCAAATGTGGTATGTTTGGCATATTTATCTGGTTCGGAGTAAACGGCAACAGATTTGATACCCAATTTCTTCAAAGTTTTCATGATTCTAACGGCAATTTCACCTCTATTCGCTACCAATACAGTTTCAAATGGTTTCTTCTTGGAATCAGCCTTAACTGACAGTGTATAATTTCTCCATCCACCAAATTCGGTAATATCTTTAGTTCCCTTTGCTGTGTAACCAAATTCCTCACAGATAAATGATTTAACATGTTCACCATTGCTCAATTCAACAGATCCAATACCCAAAGGTTCTGGAACCATCGATATAAAAGTTCCAAAGTTTTCAATTGGAACAGAATAAACTTCAACCTCGATTTCTTCACCAATTTCAGGATTAACTCTTCTCAAACCTGGTTTAGCCACTGGTCCAGTCTTTGGTAAAGCATACAATCTATAATTTTTAGAAGTCTTTGTTGAAGTCAAGAGAGTAGCATTGACTTTTGTCAATTGCCAATTCAATGCCATTCCCGACAAATGGGCTCCGACAACTGCCAACTTGATAGCAGCTGACAAGTCAGGTTTTGGGATAGTTGAATCCAATTCATCACCAACTCCAGCCAAGGCCTTAGTAGCACCCAAAGTTCTTCCATGTGGGAAAGCTTGTTTCAAAAATCTGTTTGCCAAATCAAGCAAGGCATAATCTTGAAATTTATCGGCAATTAAAGTTATACCAGATGGCATTCCATCTGATCTGAAGCCAGCTGGGATTGCCAAGGCAGACATATCAGCCAAATTAACGAAATTAGTCCATGTTCCCTGTCTCGAGTTGACCAAGACTGGTTCAGCTTGAACTTCTGCAATTGTTGGAGTCAATGGAGAAGTTGGAACAGCCAAGGCATCTATACCTTCCAACATGATCTTGACGCGTTGCATGATACCTTGTCTTTTGTATTCGTATTCATAAGCGGTAGCAGCATCGAAATGTTCACCACCTTTGATAATCTTGGTAACAGTTGGATCCAAATCTTCAATTGGAGGATTTGTTGCATAAAATTCCTTCAGGGCAAAATATCTTTCAGAGACCCATGGACCTTCATACAAGCATTTAGCCAAAACCATCAATGGTTCGAAATCAATACTGACGATTTCAGCACCGGTCTTACGTAAATTTTCAATGGCTTGGTTATAAATTTTAGCATTTTCAACTTCACCAAACCAATCCAAATGAGTTGGAACGGCAATTTTTGGGGTTGAATTGAATTTGATCAATGGATTTTTAGGTAAAGGTCTTGAATATTCATCGTTCAAGACATCTGGTTTAGCCATCACTTCAAAAGTCTTTTGAGCATCTGAAAGGGTCAAACTAAATATGGAGACACAATCTAATGATTTACAAGCAGGAACAACCCCACTACAAGAAAAGACACCTTTTGTTGGTTTCAAACCAATCAAATTGTTCAAGCCAGCAGGTACTCTTCCTGAACCAGCAGTATCGGTTCCCAATGCAATTGGAACTACACCTCTTCCAACAAGTGATGCAGAACCAGCAGAGGAACCACCTGGGACGTGTTTTGATGAAAATGAATTTGGAGCTATACCATATGGAGATCTAATTCCAACTAAACCTGTGGCAAATTGATCCAAATTTGTCTTACCAATGATGATTGCACCACTATCTCTCAACAATTGAACAGTTGTGGAATCCTTTGTGGGGGTATATTTAAAAGAAGGACAAGCAGCAGTGGTATCAAAACCCTTGGCATCTATATTATCCTTAACGGCAATAGGAACACCGTACAAGCTTAAAGTTTCCTTAGAAGATTTTGATTGTATGATCAGCCATTGGTGTTGTAAATATTCTTCTGAACATAATGAGATCCAAGCAGGATCATTCAAAGATTGTTCTTTCAAAAGGGTTAGCAATTTTTCATAAGATTTCAGTGGAGTTGAATCCTTATGGAAATTGATCCAATCATTGATAGTCCAGCCTACAGTTGACATGATAAATATATGTGATATAGAACAACAATAGCAGCAACAACAGAAAGTAGTGAGTAATATTGAGCTTGAATATGATAAAAGGGGGTACTGGTCGATGTATGGGAAACCTCTATTTATCTAGTGTATTGTTATTATTATCACTGGCTGGCTGCTTTGTCAATCTGTGTATTCCTTTGTCTGATTTTTGTCTTTCTGGGGAAAGATTAGAGAGAATGTTGAAATGGGCGCATTACAACAACTTTTTATACATTTTTTTTTTTTTTGTCGACAACGTTTTTTGATAAGTTAAGGATTTGATAAGGCCAAAATCACTTTAGTTACCTAGTGCATCATATTAGCGACCATCAATGAGCTAAGCTCAAATTAGCTGCTTACACAAACATACATATTTAACTAAATGAACGGCCCTACTACTGGAGAACATAATTTTGCTATCGGCGCACTACTTATATCTCTCTTTGTTAAGCAAAAAGGATCGTTATAATGGCATTTAAGGAGGACGCCGAAGTTTGGCGGCGGCGAGAAATCTTTAATTTTTTTTCTTTGCGTCGTCGTCTTTGTGTATTAGTATGTAGGAAGTGTATATGGATATGGAGAAGGAGAAGGAGAAGCACAAATGGCTTTAAGTACTACTCTGCACACACAACACTGACTTCAAAATGAATATTAAAAAGATCTCCCTCCACCTCCAACTCTAATCCCGACGGAAAAAGGTCATAGATGAGATAGATAGATAGGTGTAGTATGAACAGAAAGAAAGCACTTGAAAAGAACGTTGCAGATATTATAATTACATAATAATATAAAAAATCAAACTCATAGGTGATGATCTACTGTACCGGGATCGATCCATAGAGTCTCCATTCCCAGATCTATTTCGTCATTTCACCAGATGATGTTGTCACCACTAGTGCTTGGAGTTGATGATTTTATCAGCTTAAACTTCGGCGTTTTCCTTGAGCGCGCAGGAGAACCGGATCACTCTTGATTAAATAATCCATCTCGATCGATGCATACGTTGATGAAGAGATCGATATGTATATATATGCATATATAAATTGATAGATAATTAGATAACAATTATAATACCCATCTGTAATAGATAACAGATGGCAATGAGATATTAATTTTAAACATAAATAATAATATCAAACTACAATTCACATCCTTACAAATAAATATAAACTTAAACGTAAGACATTATTGAAATTAATTTTTTTTTTTTTTTTTTCTTTTAAAAAAAAGTAAACGGATCAATTTTATTTATGAAATATTTTCATTATAATACATTTTTTATCATTAATTTAATTAATGAGGATGAACAAGTATACACTGTTATTATTATTAATATTATTATTATCATCATCATCATCATCATCATCATCATATATGCACATCATATATGCACGTCAAATTTAATCATCGAAATAAACCGCTTATAATTAATTCTCTAATTCTCCAATTCTAATTCCATTTCTCATAAATGAATACTTATCAAGTCATTCGAACTGAACGGCTTATTACAAGTTGGGCATCTTCTTAATCTTGCAGCCAACCTTTCTTGTGCACAATCACTACAGAAAACATGTCCGCAATCTTTAATCACTGTATCTTTCCAATTCTTGGAACATACAGAACATTTAACCATTGCCCTCAAAGCACTTACTTGTTCTTGCTCTTCTTGTAACATTGCTCCAGTCAGATTTGATCTATATTTATTATTCAACGCTTCTAAAGATTTCAAATTGGATGATAGTTTGGTGATTTCAAGTTCCTTTTGCCTTCTCAAATGTTGTTCGACATCTTTTTCAGATGTGATTTTTTCAGATAATTCAATCAATTTATTATTATGTCTCATGACAGATTCCATCTTACTTGTCAATTCTATTGTCTTTCTTTTCAATTGCTGATTCTCATTCACCAAATTATTTTCAAGAAATTTCAAATCTTTTAATTTAATATCCATAGTTTCAATCTTGGAAATCAACTTTTTCTCCATCTCTTTCAATGAAGTTATCAATTCTTGTTGTTTGGTAATTGTCACTTTGGAAATCTTGTTCTCTTGAAGTAAAGAATCATTTACCCTCATCGTGGAAAAATATTTTTGATCCAGCTTGGTTTTTTCCACATTCAATTTGTTCACCAATGATGTTGATTCCAGTGCACTATTCAATTTCTTGATCGATAAATCATGAGCCTCTTTGAATGCAATCTCTACATCTTTCAACTCATTTAGTAATAAAGAATTCTGTTTCAATAATGCATCCTTATCCGTCTCGACATTATTACTCGATATAAATTTGGACTCCTTATCACTGGTCAAATCTTCAATACGTTTCCTTTGAATATCTATCAAGTTGGTAAATTCTTCAATTAATTCTTTAAATGATTTATCACTTTTCAAAATACTATTTTTACTGAGTAAATCATCTCTATTGGCCCTTATCCTTACCAAATCAGTTTCCAGTTTTTCCAAATTCTTCATCATCTCATTCTTCTCTTTAGTCAATTCATTTGTCAAATTCAACTTGTACAGCAACTTGTCATTCTCCAACTCTGTAATTTGGGTGAAATATTGCCTCTCTTTCAATCGAAGTTCACTCACTTCATCGTTCAAATTAATATTTTCCTGTTTCATTGACTGATAATGTGTAGATTTCTGTAAATCTTCCTCTTTTAAATTTGTCAACCGCAATGATATGCTCATCAACTCTTTTTTCAAACTTGAAGATAATGACATCTCCTCATTCACCTGCTTAGTCAAACTGGCATTCACATCTTTCAATTCATTTAATTGTCTATTGATCTTTTCAAACTCTTCACTATTTATCCCTTCATTTTTCAACAGTTGTTGTTCATGGTTTGCATCATCCGACTTCTCCTCCTTCTTTATCTCCTCGTTGGTTTTTTCTTCATTCACCCTTTGTAAAGTCTTGGAATTCGACCTCTCTATTATCCTATTTAATTGTAAAACTTCCTCCTTTAATGACTTCAATTCACTAATCAAATTCTCTTCATTTCGTCTCAAAAACTCATTTGAACTCTTCAATTCAATAATCTCATTGTTCAACTCATCCATTTTCTTTGTCACCTCTTTATTATTATTGTTGTCGGGTCCACCACTTTTAAGACTTGATAACACCTGTATAAATGAATCTCGAATCTTATTCAACTCATCTGCATCCTTCACGTTGTCGAGTTTTACCAACAAGTTCTCGTCAATCTCTACACCATCAGTAGACTTGCCAAAGTTCTGTATAACTTGCCTGTACCACTGCACCAAATAAATAATCTTCTTTTGGTCTTGTTCCAGTTGTTTCTTATAACTACTCAATTGATAATTGATTAATTGATACCGTTTTTTATACTGCTTCATCTGTCTCCAAATCAGCTCTTTCTGAAAATAAACAACATCATCCTGAGTCAATGGACCATTTTCGCTTAACGTCTCCAAAGCTTGTTTCTTCACTATATGATCACTTGATTCCGTCTCCGATAATCTTCTCTTTACTTCAGACATTATTGTTGTGGTTGTTGTGGTTGTTGTTTGTTGTTGATGATTGATGGTCAATATTTACAAGGATAATAAAGCTAGATTGAAAAAGAATATACTTGGTCAAAAGATCAAAGTGTCTCTATTTATAAAATAACAATATCCTTTATGAACTCCAAAAATAAAAGAATCTAGTTTATCCAAACAACAACGGTAATGTACTACGACTACTTATACCACTAAATGATGAATAAATTGTAGCGACTCTGTTGTATTTTTTTTTTTTTTTTTTTAAACACATATAAAGATGGCAGCTTAGCTTCTTCTTTTCACGTGTACATAGGCATAGTGTGTGTTAGCTATCTATCTTATAACATGTATAGATTTGATTAAGAGATTTTAAGAGTTTTGAACTTCCTACCCACAAGATGAAAAGGATGTTATTTGATTAAATATAATATATACTAGTTAACACAGTTTAGAAGAAAATGATGAAATGATAGATGAGGAAAAATAAAAATAAGAAGAAAAAAAATGCTCCCCAAGTAGTTTTGACATTTTGTATTTTTTTTTTCATTCTCTTCTTATTCCCATCAACCAATTAAATCAGTGTGATTCCATTTCAACAGATCAAGAATCAGATCAAAAGTGTCCAGTTTTTTTTTTTCCTTTTATGTTTGAATGAATGTACGTATAAAATCAATAGTTCCGTTAATGAATGAGTGAATGAATAAATAATTAAAACATATTAATGAATGTTTTTAGTTGGTTAGTGAGTGAGCTTACTGCATGAATTAACTAATGAGAGTAAGAAAAAAACAAATGAAAAATATGTAGAATTGAAATGGATAAATAAAAATAGCTTGATTTCTATCTTTATGTGAATTAATTAATTAGACCTGATTTTGTCATATTTCATCTAGCGTAATGCAAATGTGATAAATTAATTGATTAGATGACAACAACTTCAAAATGCGTTTATAGCTCTATTGACATACTCCACATTTAAGAATGGGATTGCTTTATCAATAAACTTTAAATCACCTCTATTAGCCACATAATTTTCCATAAAAGTTTCCAATTCATCAACAATTAAATTCCACTCATTAATAGATTTCCCAATGATTGCAAGATTATTATTGGCAAATACAAATTTTTTAAATTTAGCCGCCGTATGCCTCATGTACAAAAAATCTTGTTCGGAATCTTGAAACTCCTCCTCTTCATCATCGGATTCCTCCGTATCCGTGTTGTAATAGTAGGGAGAGCTCTCTCTATCGTTCATGATATTTTCCAATTTGGGAACTTTGATCAATTTTGGAATATAATTAGCAGCCACATCGTTCTTATTAATATTATTAGTAAATCTGTTATTATTGTTGTTATTTGATGTGAGAAATTGATTAGACTGCTTGATGACTTGCATTTGCTTTTGAACCCCACTTTCATTGAAAACTAATTCAAATCTGTAAATTGGTCTGACAATATCAGGAGCTCTCTTATCCAATTCTGGTGGTAAAGTTGGATTAACATTTTCATAATCCTCCTCCACCGATTCCTCACTCATGTCATTTTTGTAATAATCCAGTGAATCGGAATCAGATAAATCGGAAATTGATGAAGAAGGAGGTGAGGTGTTGTTCGATGATGAGAGTAAGCTTGGAGATGAAGATCTGGATGAGAGGGAAAGTGATGAAAAAGTCTTGGACACGCCAGTTGGTGGAGTCAACAATATCGAGGAAGATAATCGTGATTGTTGTTGCTGTTGTACTGTTGTGAATTCCAACTGTTGTTTAGGGGTATTTGATGTTGTTGCTGTTGTTGTTGCTGTTGCTGCTGGTTCGGGTAAGAGTTCTGGTTCAGCCACAGCCACTGGTCTTCTGAAAAATCTCAATGCTGATCCAACGAATGAAACAGCATTTTTAGGTTCAGCAGCCAGTGACTTCAAAGATGAAGATGATGAGGAGGAAGAAGAAGAAGATTTCCCGAGAGATCCTGTTTTCTTGGGATCAATCAGGTTGTTAGAGCAATATATGGCATCATCAAAAATCTCATATGCATGGATCTTTCTCATCGATGAGAAATTATTATCAACTGATGTGATAGCCATAATTTCATTTTGCAGTTGCATGTTTTCCGAGATGAAAAATTCATTCACTTGCAAAATTCTCTGGATGATGATTTTCCTATTTGCCATTGGTGATGACAGTGACATATCTGGGATTTTCATATTTTTAAGATCATATTCAATCACCAATTCTTTCATATTTTCAAAAATGGCGTTAAGTCTATTTTCGACAACTCTTCTAATACTTTCATCTTGCTCGGATAATTCAGAGTTTGTAAAGACTATTAATCTCCAACAGATCAATCTTTGATAATACGATCTAACCAAAGGTTGCCAATGACAAAAATACTTGTCAAATATAGGATATGATATTAACCAACTTGTCAAGTTCCATTTAATACTCTCCTGTTCATTTGTGAACCATTTGGGCAATTTTTTACAAGCATGGAAATAATTGAAACTGGGTAACAAATCCCAAATGTTGAACAAAGTTGACAAACTTTTTAATTCACAATTGATATTACAAGTTTGAAGCATGTTTTGTAAAGCACATACCCAAAAATTCCAATCGATGGAAACTATCAACAAAACTGAACAATTTGATTCTCTTGATCTCTTGACAACATTGATCATAAATTCATAAGCGATATCCAATACATAACTTGTCAAATCTGAATTATAGGCACTGATTTTCGATGCAAAACATTGCAAAACTTGATCAAAGATATGAACTATAGATGGGGCAATCAACATTTCATTTTCATCATAAGAGTTATGAAGATGGTCTCGTATAGTTTTCAAAATTTTGATAATGTTGAGTGAGATATTTGTAGCTGGATCGATTAATCTATTTCTTTGTAATTGTGAGGGCAGCAGCAGCAGCAGAGGCAGTAGTATTGGTGATAGAGGTGGTGATGATGATGAAGAGGACAACGATGATGATGATGATGATGATGATGATGATGATGATGATGATGGCGGGTCACTATTCACCATTACGCCAATATTTTCTCTACCACCACTACCAGGTGAAGATTTTGTGGATGAAGATCTATTTATAGCTGCATCGTTAATGATTTCATAGAAATGAGATAAAATGATCATAAATCCAGGACATGCAGCAATGAAATTCAAAGGTAATGAATTTAGATTTGTAGAGTCATCTGCATTTTCTACCAACATATCAGAAATTATATGTAAATAATGTCTTAAAAACGAGCAAAAAATATCTGAATCAAAAGAACACCATCTTCGGACCCATAATCCCTTTGGATCTTGAATACCATTGACTGGGTGTGAGGGGGCAATCATAGCGTTCAAAAATTTCTTTTCTGATCGAGGTACTTGGTGTTTCCCATTATAACCAACAATATGACGGACACATGGTGGGAATAAATTGATAATAACTTCCAGTGGAGTTTTAATGCATGGGAATGAATTTGCTTGATTATTTGTAGCAAAGAATTGTTTATCCAAATTTTCCACTGAATATTGTTTAACTCCAAGTAAAAATAACAAGGCAGTCGATACATCTGGTAGATGGAAAAAACTATATGCAAACACTTTACCAACAAAAGCCGATGTAGATAGGGAAACCGTTTTCATACCTAATCGATTGATACTATATTCCAAAGTTTCCGTTAACAATTTTTGATAAGTGAGTTCATTTAATCTCCATTCTTTTCTAG
The DNA here is from genome assembly GCA_030567715.1 of Nakazawaea wyomingensis. Classification (NCBI taxonomy): domain Eukaryota; kingdom Fungi; phylum Ascomycota; class Pichiomycetes; order Alaninales; family Pachysolenaceae; genus Nakazawaea; species Nakazawaea wyomingensis. The sequence goes on from JAJLSQ010000028.1 coordinate 14,697, forward strand.
TCATTATTCTGGATATGCATTCTAAATATACGGCTCTATCAGCCAGTGATATGGATGAATTTTTCATTTTTAAGGACAGTAATAAGCTTGTCCACCATTTAATAAGACAGTTTAGAGCAGTTGATGCAATTGTCTTGTTAAAAGCACAATTGATGACGATATCATTTGAATTTGTTCTAAGAAATGGTAATAAAGTAACACGCAAGATATTTGCCTTTAACAATCTATTTGATTTGGATTCAAATTTGGCTAAGCCATGATCTAATTTTTTGTAATCTTTGATCACTCTCTTTATAAAATCGTCAGATTTTTTGGCAGAATTTGTATTTGTACTGGTTATTGTTTTTGGTGAATTAGAAGCAGCTGAAGTTGATAATTTTCCAGACAAGTCAGAGGATGTAGGTGTTGATGAAGATAAATTAGAATTTGATGAGTGATTACTACTATCTGGTTTTTTTATCAAATGGTTCTTAATCAATGAAGTCTTGCTTTTAAATGATTCAAAAGAATCACTTGTGTTCAAACTCATTTACCTTGAAGAGGATGATGGTTGTGTGAATGAAAGGTGGTGAGTGAATAAGGTGAATGATTGAATAGGTATTGTTATGAACGAATGAATGAATGGATGGATGTATGTATGAAGCGACCGAATGAATGAACGAACTAGGTGTGTGTATGTATGTGTGTGATACTTGATAAATGAATAGATGATGAATGCTTGCTATAAAAGATAGACAACAACAGACACAGATTAAAAGATATAAATTAATTAATTTTTATTTAATAATTATTCTTTTTGTTTGCGTAATGGAAATCGAAATAAAAAAAATAACAGCCAGGGGAAAATTTAAGAAAAAATTAAGAAAGTCAAAAAAAAAAAAAATAATATTGAAAAGAGAGAGCGAGCAGAGCAGAGAGAAACAAAGAGACAGATATGCAAATACAGAGATGGACAAAACAGACAAAGAGAAAGAAAGGAGTAAATAACAATAACAAGATAATTTATAGGGGTATAAATCAATCAAATCAATTGTAGTTGGTTTTTTTATTAAAAGATGAAGAACATGTGTGTGTGTGTGTGTGGATTAAAGAATGCTAATTATTTACTTGATTGACTTTAATTTGGCTTTTTTTTTCGCCAGACTGACTGGCTAGATGAGCTGGGCTGGGTGAACTGGGCTGGGTGAACTGGGCTGGCTAGCTGGCTAATTTTGACTAGAGACGAGGAAAAAGACTGAGACACCCGGAGCAAAATACTAAAAAAAACAATTTGCTATTAATAGTATTTTTTTTTTTTTTTTTTTTGGTTCTTCTTCTCCATCTCCTCCTCCTCCTCCTCTTTATTGTTCTGTGTTTATTTATTTTATTTATTTGTTTATTTCTTTGTTGCTCTTTTCCTTAAATGAGAGGTGTTATATCTATAAAAAAACACCACTACCCTATTCCTACGCCATGGTGGCATTGTTACTTACCTTTACGGCTTCTCGGTATTTTCCCCACCAACCGAATGCACATAAACAACTAATTTGGTAAATAATTATCTCATAAATCCATCCATACCCCCTTGTTCATGCAATCTCTTTGATAAACCTAGATATTTTAACCAACTCACTCCAATACAACCTTTCTTTGCAACCATCACATTCAACAATCCTTGGAATCAACTCATTCACCTCATCAACCATACATCTTAAATGTTTCATCTTATGGCATTGATAACATATTCCAACAACCTCCTCTTTGTCAATTAATACCTCTTCATCGCATCTAGTACATATTACCCTCTTTTCAGCATCCATACTTTCCAAAATCATCTCTTTTACTCTACCAAACATCTCATCATCCCTACATTTGACCATCTCTATATGTTTCTTTATTTCATCATAATTACCTTCTTTCTCTTCTTCACTCAGCATCAGCAGCAGAAGCATTAAATCAACCATAACTTCATCTTTTAATTTAATTCGAAATTTATTTAAACACCAAACTTGATAAACTTCTTGATCAAATATCTCAATTTTTAAATTCATCCTTCTGAAAAATTCATTATTCAACAATAATTTAACATTTGATACCCTATAATTTAATCCATTACCTGATTTTTTATTCTTTGATATCCGATCAGCAATCGATATATGTCTAGTCTGATATGCATGTTGCCATGCATGTTCAAACATCAATGCACTAATCTTACTTGGAAATCCATAAACAATCATACAATTCTTCCAAGGTCTAAACCCATTACGTTTGGTCTTATAAGCTCCACTCTTAAGATCACCATTATGTTGTCGAAGTCTTCGTACTGGGTCTGGTGTGGAACCGATATAAAATGATCTAGGTTTTGGAATCGACCTGAGTAAATAACAACAGTAGAATTTGTAATGTACTCTTGACTCTTTAGGTTGTTGTTGACTCATTCTTTACACATACATGCTGCTGTTGTTAGCTCATTCTTTGTATGTAATACATAATGTTCCTTCAATTTAACCTATCTTATTTTTGATATAAAAAAATTTTCTCACTTTTTTTTTTTTTTGATGGAAAAAGTTAGAGAAGGGTAAAGAACGACAATAATTCGGAAAGAATTTAGCAATATGAACCAAGATCCAATCAACATGAGATCTTATCTCTATTCCATAGATAAGCTCGACTTAGCTTAAGCTTCTTAGTTGAGTTATAATTATGCCACTTCTTAATCTGTAACTAGAGGAAAAAATTCAGGGTACAAATAGAGTAGAGTATCTGTCATTTTTTTTTATCACTTTACTAAAGATTATGTATAACTGTCATTCTGTCGGTTGAGATGATTTAGTAAATAGAGCTTTAGTTTTGTAAAAATTGTATTGTTATCAAGGTTAATTTGATTACATAGGGTTAGATAAACTGATCGAATGAGGAAAGTAAGAAGATTTTAAACAAGAGGTTTGCCTTATAAAACAATATCTCTCTCCCAATTTAGGGGATGATAATAGAACGCTCAGTTCAACAATTAATGTACACCACAACTAAGCTACATCCATGACTCAAGATGATAATTATAGGTCATCTCCTGGTATAAATATCAATAGCCATATTGTCAACAGGTGAGCAAATCTGTTCTCCCTTTTTTTCTGCTCCTATATATATATATATATTTATTGATTTATTGTCGTGAACTGGATGTTTAATGTTGGAATTTTCCACCCTTGACGACTAAAATATTATTAAGTGATTGGACTCAAGTGTCCGATCTTCATTTCTCTAAGGTCCCGGTTGTAGATAAATAGATCTACACATCTATATAAGCCACGCAGAACATCATTAAAACAAGGCATTATCATGTTGAGCTAATTGTGTTTTTTGAAGCATGTGTAGCTAGATGTAATATGTATGTAGATGTGTAGCTAGATGAAATTCTTTCAAAAACTATAGTGAAATACCGACTAAATTGAATGCGCTCAAAAAAGATATAACAGTGAGGAATGCAATGCAGCGCATGCAAGTAATTTATTTATTCTAATGGTCATACGATGGTGGGAAAATAAATATCATATGCATAGATATAATTTATGAATAATCTATTGCTTGATTCACCTTGTTTTCTGTGCTGCCAATTGAAATAAAAAAAAGCTAAGTTCGTGCAAATAAATCACCCGGTGAGACCCCGATGCTCAATTGATATCCATCGGGAACCCAAATTGGATTTTAATTGATTTAGAATAGAGTGTGAGGTATATTACAATCAACAAGCAGATATATATTTAACAATGCATTAAGCAAATAAAGTAAATAAATTGATCAAAAAAGGATGTAACTAACATAAGTTAAGCGACGGTAATATACATATTTCAAAAAGAAATAGATAATCTCTACCTCTTTCTAGAAGAAGATTCACTGGGATGAGTAAGTGGTGTTTAATTGTACATTAATGTGTATTGCATTGGGTATGATTTCATCCAATTCCATCCTATCCCATCCTATTAGGGATATCTCGGGAGAGGATGGAATTTTTTTCTGGAGGGAGGGAAAAAGCAGTAGAAATAAAATAGAGCAAGCATAATATGTCGGCTTAAAAAATATACAACTTGGCAAAGCTGTCATTTTAGACATAGATACGAAATTTTCTTTATAAAAAGGGTTGGTATCATTTCACAACCTCAATATCTACACTTCACTTGTCTATTATCCTCCAGTTATGATCTTCTCCTTTATTTACTCTCTGTATTGAACCGAAATTTAACTTAAAAGACAGGAAAAAACTTATTTTAAAGTCTGGAACCTGCATAAATTTTTTGACAGGTGAGGTGCCGACCGGCAAAAAAAACAGTTGTAAAGACAACACAATTACTGGCACTGTATATGGAAATGATACAATTACCCAAACCCAACTCAAATAGGCTGGAAATCAACCCCTGAAAACAGTAACATCTGTTTTTCGCAAGCAAATCGGGCAGCTAAGGATCATATGTCTGTTACGTTAGTTTTTTTTTTATGTTATTATATTGAAGTGAGTGTCGGCATCGGTATCTGACACCAAAAGCAAGAAAGAGCCTAAATGCATGTCCTTCTTTATGAGGTCTATTATTGTACTGTTTGAGGTTAGATTTGATTCTATGAACTGATGCTTCAAATGAAATGAGATGTTTTCAATTGAACTGATGAATCGGTGCATATATTGATACATAAAAAGTGTAGAGAAATTTGAATTGTTAAAAAGGGCAAGATAAAATACTACAACCAAGAGAAGTAGGTGATTAGCTATATTAGCACATGAACTAAGCTATTATCAACATCCTTATCTAAAGGATCATCAGATTATTTTTATTGTGAGTATATCTTTTAAAGGGTAATCATCTCTCTCTCTCTCTCTCTCTCTCTCTCTTTCAACCTTTATAACCAAGGAAATAAATAAGTTGTGTAATATCAATTATTATGCCTTTTCTGTTGACTTATAAATGACTTTGGTGTGATTTTTAGAATTCTTTCTTTGTTTCTTCGCTTTTTTTTTTCCTTCTTTCTTTATACAAAGTGTGATTTGAAAGAGATATAGAGAGAAAACTCCACTCTTTATCCCATCATCACATCATCCATCCATCCATCCATCCATCTTCAAAAGCACCTGCACAATTGCAATCCCTTTCAATTTTAATCCATCAAGTCTAGCGTCTACTCCTCACTAGATACCAATTTCAAATACCTTCCATTTCTGAGTGTGAGTGTGAGTCTATATACGTTCGTGCGTATCGCGCTTTGTTTTTTGGATTTGTCTTTCTTTCCCTTTATTCCTTGGTCGGCCTTTTAATTCAAAACTGTAAGTGTCAGAAATATCCATTAATTAATTAATACATCCATTTCATCCTCACCCAATTGCCCTTCCATTCCCCAAGTTTTCACGTTTCAATTTATCTGAAAGTGATCACCCATACTTTACATTACTTGCATACATTGAATTTTTCTTGTCATCTCATCTGCAGTCTCAAATTTTCGGGATTGATTTTTTTTTGATTGATTGATTTTTTGATCGATAGCTTGATAGCTTAATTATTGTCATAAACTAGCATAAGTATCGGATCTTACTTGAAATCAAAGCCCAATTTTCAATCCCCCATCCATATCATATATCATAGGTCATATAGATATAGAGATATATATAGATACATATATATAAATTCCTTGAGATATATATATATTTATAATGTCAGACACGGAAATCCAAGAAAATCAAGATTCGAATAGAGATAGCAAAGAGGAGCAAATTCCACAGTCCCGATCATCCAATGACCAATCGGATCGGGAGGAAACTCATATGAACGATTCAAGCAATTCGGATTCTCAAACTTACCCCAATAAATCCAAAGAAGGGGTTTACCTATCAACCATATACATCCACACAACACCAATAGATGAGGAAAAAATTATCAAAGTAATTGATGAATTTAATTCACATGATATTTCAATCTTTACAGATATTACCAACAACAACAATCAACATATCGACCCAAAGAGTAGCATTAGCAGTAATGATTCAAAACCAGATCTGCCTCCAATTTTCACCCAACATATCACTGTGAAATTTGATGATGCAAATGATGCAGATGCATGTTATTTGAAGATTAAAGATGTCATTCTGCAATCCCAGTACAGCATTGAAATCCAATATGATACTTTATCCCATCCAGGTAATTTATATGTTCGTTGGATTGTTCCGGAAACCACTCAAGAGGAATTGAAAGAAATTTTCGAAAGATATGGTGAATTGACCACTTGTAAAATAGTGTACGATGATGATAACAAGAGTAAATCTTATGGCTTTGTCAATTACATTTTGAAGACTTCTGCTGATAATGCAATTGATGAATTGAATAACAAAGAAGTTGGGGAAAATCGATTTTATATCAATCATCACATTTCTAAAAAAGAACGTTTGTCAAAATTGGAGATAGAAAGGGTACTATATACCAACTTGTATGTGAAGAATATACCGGAAAATATTCTGGTTGATGATTTGAAAGAATTGTTCAAACAATATGGGCCCATTGAATCCGTCTTTGTACCGACTATTGAAGATGACGAGGAAGTTGTTGATGCATCGGAAGAGCAAAAAGAAAAAGAAAAAGATGAAGATGAAGAAGAAGAGAAAGACAAACATCATCCGAAATTAAAAGGTTTTGGATTTGTCAACTATTCAAATCATGATGATGCCATCAACGCACAAAAATCTTTGAACAATTATGAAGTAATGCCGGGGCATCGACTCTTGGTCACCAAGGCTCAGAAAAGGGATAAAGGAGAATCTAGCTCAAACATCAATGATATGCAATCATTCACTCGTGATTTCAATCGTATTAGAATATATCAACCTGGTCCCGCAACAACATCTGCTGCTGCCGCCAACTATTATACACCAAATCCAAATCTGGTTCAAGCTCCACAACAAGCACAATACTATTACCCACCTCTGGGTCCGCCTCCCACGGTATCTCATCAGCTGCCACCCCAGTTGTACACCCCAGCCATGAAAAATGGTTTGCCTATTGCTGGGCCCAATTATCAGGATTCCAATTTGTATATCAAGAATTTACCCTTGGATATTGGTGATGATGAATTAACTGAGTTGTTTGAACCATATGGAGAAATTGTCAGTGCCAAGGTTATCACCTCGGATGGAGAACATTCTAAAGGTTATGGATTTGTTTGTTTCAAATCACCTCAAAATGCTTCAAGAGCATTGGTTGAGATGGCAAATTACCCCATTGACGAATATCATGTACTCCATGTTTCGTTTGCCCAGAGAAAGGATAATAGAGTTGGTGCTAATGGTATTGTTCATCATTATAATCAAAATCATTTCAATTATTTTGGACAAAATCAACATCCAAGAGCAGGTTCAATCCCATTGCTATCTCCTCAAGAATCAACAAGTTCTCAACAACTGCAAGTTCTGTACAATCTGCTGCAGATATATCCTTATTATTACTACCCTCCACAAGGTCCTAATAGTCCAGGTTATACTCAAATGCCCCCTCCTCCATCAAGTTATCCTCCTGGTACAACAATGATACCAATCACTCCATCTCCTTCTCAACTGCTGCTGCTGCTGTCCTTCCAACTACAAAAAAGTACCCCAAGACAATTTCAAGGATCCCAACCTCTGCAATATTTAACACTGCTGCTGCAACTGCAACAACAACTGCTGAACAGAGCTCAACTGACACAACAACAACAACAACAACAACAACATCTACAATCTAAATCACCATTAATGATACCCAACTATGGTGTGGATTACTATGGTCGGTTTGTCTCCAATGGGGGTGCCAGGTATCCTCCTCCACCTCCTCAATCACATCAGCAACAAAGATACGTCATGCCTCCCCATCAACCACCACCACCTGCTTCTCAGCAACAATGAGCAATTAATGGGTGAATATAAAGCTATAGATGGAGTTGAAGTTTATGCAATGAGGTGTTTTTTTCAAAAGCTGATGAATGGGGGGCAAAGCTATTTTTTTTTTATAAAACGCTATTGTTTTTTGACACATTCAAAAAAAAAGCACATTATATTATCATTTTACGTGGTTTGATGATGTGTGGTTATAGACAATTTCATTTGCGAAATGTTTGATCTTTTAATAATCTTCTTATATTTTTAATCAGTCAACTTTTTGGATTGTTGGTTGATGTGCTTTTTTTTGCCCTTTCATTTTTTTTTCTTCATTCCATTTCATTTTTTTTATCTCCTTTGAAAGTCTCTCTTTATTTAAACTTGTTCTTCAATTAATAATTTGAAAGGCGGGAAGGGGGGATTGTTTCTTTTAAAAATATTTGATTTAGTTTCAATATTCCAGATAGTTACGGGTGATCAAAAAGGTATTATTTTTTATTTTTGTATGTATATTGGCATCGAATCAATTACAATTGGCAAAAAAGATAGAAGGGAGGAGTGTATAGATGTTTTTTCTGTGGTGCAATAAGAGCAGCAGTGGGTTGGTTTCAACAAAAAAGATAGGATACCAAAATCGAAAAGGGCTTATTGAATAAATGAATGAAATTATGTCTATTATTATTTTATTATATTGAGTGAGTAAATTGTTGAAATGAAGAGAGACGACTTGGGGCTTTTTTGTCTATTTTTTTTTTTTTCAAAAGAATAGAAGAAAAGTTGGTTATTTAGGTTAGGTAGGTTTTGGTCATAAAATCACTATTATAAATATCATTATCATCTCATTATAAAACAGGAGGAACATCCTCATTTAACAGTTGTTGCTGTTGTTGTTGTTGTTGTTCAAGTCTCCTTCTCTTGGCCTCCACCAATGGATCAACTTCTTCTTCTTCAGCTTCATCTTCAATCTGCTCAACGTTCTCCACTTCTTCAATATAATGTTTCAACATAGACTCGATTCCGTTCTTCAACGTGATAGAAGAAGAATCACAAGATCTGCATGCACCTCTAAGTCTCAAAAAAACAGTGCCCGTATCTTCATCAAAATTGACAAATTCAATGTCTCCTCCATCATCTTGAATAGCTGGTCTAATCCTGGTAAAAATCAATTCCTTGATCATCGCAACCACTTCATCATCATCATCGTCAATAGCAGTATCTGAAGGTTGCTCATATCCTTCGTTCAATATTGGTTCTCCAGATGTTAAGAACTCTGTTAGTATGGCAAATATCTCAGGCTTAAGTAAGCTCCAATTTAAAGTCTCGGAGTTCTTCTCGATGGTGATGAAATCAGGTCCCAACATCACCGCTTTCACTCCATCTACACCAAATATCTTCATCACCAATGGTGATTTGTAAGCCTCTCGTCCGGATAAAAATTCCATTGTTTGTTCTGGTTTTAAAATTTGCATAGATGGTATGAATTTCAAAGCTGACTCATTTGGGGTTGTCTGTGTTTGTATGAATAAGTTACGGACATTTATAAGTCCAAATGCAAACCTGCTGCAAGATGGCAACCTCTGAAATGTCAGCAGACTGGTAATGGATCTGTATTTAAGCATTATGTGTTGTTTGATGATGTGGCAATATAATATATTATATTACTACACTAATTCCTCATTTGTTCTTTCGATCAATCGATCAATCGATCAAATTAATTTAATTAATTTTTTTTTTTTTTGGAGAGAGAAATGTCGTGCGCAGAATCATCAATATCAATATCGTTCCCCCCACCACCCACACTGCCTAGTTCATTAGGGGAGCACGTACCAAACTGTTGAAATTATTGTTGTTGTTGTTGCCGAATGGTTTAAAAAACTACTATCCAACTTAGATACAGCTATTATAGTTTCTTTTTTGAAAAGTAGCTACTGACATTCAACTTCAATTTTTTGCTTTGTGATTTTTTTTTAATATATTGCTGCTTTGTGGATGCTCATCTCCCACAAGACACCCAAGACCACTAAAACAACTAGGATGAAGCTTTCGAAGTACACTTTATGTGTTTTCAAAACACTTAATCTATGTAGCATCAATAAGCTCTGTTATTAATTTAAAACCTCTTTTGTTACAACTTTTGTTTGCATTATTTTAAAACCAGTTTGTGACAATATTAATATCTTTAATTATCGCTATTCATCAGAAGAAACAATTCATTTGAGTTTCAAAATTTGCCAAATTTAATGATAAATACGGGTTTGAGGAATTTGGATACAGATTTTGGAAAAGTCTTATATATTTCATTTTAGATTTATCTTGTACGTGTAGAAAGTTTGCTTTGTCAATCAAAAATATTTCCTTCTCGCTTTCCCACGCTAAAATATGATTAATCACATCAATTTCTCACATATGAGATATCATCAAACATGAATAATTAAAAATTAAATCATTTTTTTTATACAAAGAGAATAAGTTGACAGATTCATCAATAAAAATAGAAGAATTGAGATAGAAAAGATATTATTATCCATTCTATTGCAGCCATTCAATTCTTGCATGAATTTAGCAAAAATATGCTTTTTTTTTATGTAGCATGACGAATTGAATGTTCAATTCAATCCAGTTCAGGATTTTTAATCACTTCCGAAAGAAACAAATAAAAAACAAAACATAACTATAAAGCATCATCTCATGTTGAGATTTCTCTTTCTTTTTAAAGACCTATAAATAATGATTAGGGAAAAGGATGAAAATTGCACTTACTGTCATATATAATCAAATTTCGTATATATTACTTTATGTTGACGTATGCGTATTTATATCCTCGAGGATCAATCAAATAATGTGAACCCCATGCCGAGCCAAAAGTTAATCTGCAATTTCAACTTAAAAAATATCACTGCCGTTTCACTCACTCACCATCCTTGTGGAAAAAAAATAACCATCCCTGAAAAAAAGAAGGGCAAGTATTCCCGCTCCAAATTTAACTATATAACGAAGACATAGCTAGCCGCTTACTAGAGTAAGTACAGCTGCAACATTTGACTCTTATCAAACCGAAGCCAATGAGTTTGAAGTGAGACTAGCTAAATATACATATGAGATCGAAGAAACAAACTACGTTCTTCTTTCTATACGCTTCAAACTTTACTTGGAATAACAGTGAGCAGAATATTAAAAAGAGCCCTTTTATTTACCTTTTTTTTTTCCTTGGTAGAAATGACATTTTACTTACTACTCTTCTATTATTCGTGCTACTTTTTTGTTTACTTGAGTATATGCGAATACTTGATTCTCGATATATATAGTCACAGTTCCGAGGTGAGGAGGTCACTTGAAGGATTGTATAATGTTGGAATTGTTTGTTGTTTTAGTAAGACTTTTAATTTCAGATTGACCGAGACACAGGGTAGGGTACCCATGAAACCAATCATTCTGGGTCACGCATATTGTTCTGAAAGGGCCGATTGTTAGTTTTTATTGTCTTTCATCTTTCCCTCCGAGCAATCATGACGCATGTCGAAAAAAGCATATACAACTTTGCCCCTAAGGCCATCCCTTAACCGCCCTCCATATCAAAACAATTTTATGCCTGTAATAGGGTGTTTTTTTATGTGTTGATGCAGCTTATAATATAGAGAAGCATACTTACTTTAACAATAGTTTAGAATGAAAAACGTTAAAAACATAAACAAATAATTGTGTACCTGTAAATATATATATACATAACTACATCTATTCATTCTAGGTACCAAATCTCTATGTTGTGTTGTTGGGTACTTGAAGTCTTTATTCAAGATCAAACCAATTGGTAAAAAGAACCTCCCTCATCATCACCTACAACCTTCTGTGTCGCAAACGCGATTGACCCAAAATACCAATATGGCTAAATTTTTCCAAAGAAAGAAATCAACTTTGAAGATTTCAAACCCAATCAAATTGACTGATGATCTAACTCCAGTCTTCGAATCAATATTATATGCCAATGTCAATACCACTACTACAAAGACAAATTTGGGAGGGGAAAAGCAACACTCCAAATCTTTCTCTACAATGTCCGCCTCATCGCCATCCACTATAATTTTGATAGCCAAATACAATTTCGAAGCCCATGATTCAAAAGAGCTTTCTGTTTCGATAGATGAACCATTAAAATTATTGTCCCGTCAAGGAAATGGATGGATATTGGTAAAACCAATAGGAAGACTAGGTGGTCTGGGATTAGTTCCAAGTGCATATTGCACTATGGTGAAAACGGAAAAACCGATCGATGATGAATGGTTGAATGGAAGTGATATCAACTTACCTTTATCAAATACAGATATAGAGAGAAAACAACGATCAAGTTCAGACACCTCACAGTTGTCATCATCGGACTTCTCGAATAATTCTATGGGAAGGGCATGGCCAACGATGAATTCGAGCCTGGAGGAGTTCGCTGTCTTACAAGACAATGGTCCCTCTATTTCTGTCAAGAGTGTATCGAGTCATAAGGGAAGATATTGGTACAGAACCGATTTCTCACCAGCTAAAGGTGGTAGAACTAGATGTCTTTGTCGTTACTACCAGGATTTCTATGCCTTGCACTCTTCACTATACGAGCATTTTCTAAACCTTCCCAAATTGAGAAATGAACTTCCAAGTTTACCGGGTCCAATACCTAGACCCGATGCAGAGGTGTTGTTACAAAGGGGTCATGATTTGAACACGTATATCCAGAAATTGTTGGAGTTCATCAGCTCTATTGAAAAAACTGAGAAAAAAGATGAGAATAAAGCTGTTAAAATTTTAGAGAATTGGTTAAGCCTTAGAGATGGGGACATAGAAATGGAGAAGTCAACATATTTATCATTAAGTATAGAAGAAGTTAGTGAGTTGATAGATCCAGTTTCACCAGTCGTGTCGAGGAGGCAGGAGTTATCCAATTCAACATCGAAAATTGATACCATCAACCCCAACTCAAGAGAACCATTATCACCTTTGTCATCATCATCTTTGACATCTACCAAAGAAAAAGATGTAAAGATTGCAACATCATCGGATAACACCCCAAAGACACCTCCAAGAATGAAGAAGAGTGACAAAAAACAGCAAAATTTGAAAATAGACACGAAATTGGACTACTCACCTACATCACCTTTATTCCATAACGACAAGCCTAAATTGGATTTCATCACAGTGAGGAGAAATTCTCCAAAATTACTGTCATCTTCAACCCTACCACCACTGACATCGTCAAGGATGGCATCTACTTCATCATCATCGGCTTTGTCCCAGACTGCTTCTACAAATGCCGAGGATTACATCAGAGTAAAGGTGATTTACAATAACGGTGATGATATCATTGTGATGAAGATGCTGAAAGATAGTAACTTGAAGATATTGAAGTTGTCTATATCCAGCAAGATCAAAGTTTACGACTATATCTTGAGTTATAAAGACGTCAGTAGTGGCTTTTTCAAGCCATTGAGGACAAATAAAGATTTACAAGATGCAATTACCAAAAACAAGATCATTATTAAGGTGAAGGAGACTGATGATGACTTATGAAACACTTTTCTTTTTTCTTTTCCTTTCTTTTCAATTGTATTATTTATATCAACTAATATGCTGCTACAAATTCTGGCTGTGTTCAGTTCAGTTCATTCGTTCATTCATTCATTCAATCAAGTGATATCTAATTCCTTAAAAAAAGCCAAAAGATCAGCGGCTAAAATCCCAATAAATATTAATGTTGTGTTATTATGTATTATTATTTACTATTCAAAATTTTTTCACAAGAATATGTGTATTTACACTGAAATAAATTCTATTCTATTTTTCATTCTAATCTGTTGGTTTCCCCTCGCTGGTTTTTCAAAATAACTCAAGATCTATTGATTTTTCAAAAATCAGCTCTGCTGGAGGTAAAAGAAACTATTGGGCAACGACGGAAATGAAGCTCATACGTGGAGCGGTAGAAAGGCAAATCCTCGATAAAACAAAAAAGATTTTTCTCTTTCATTAGGCGGGGGACGAAATTAAATTCATATTTCTATCTGCAATATACATGAAAGATATCGATGAAAAAGAAAGATTAGAGGAAAGTAAAAAAAAAGCCGGAGGACAAAAGGGCAATATAACGGCAATTCGAAGGTGATAATAAAAAAGAAAAAGGTACAACATAAAAAAACGAGTATTAAAGAGAAGAAAGATCTACAAAAAAAAAAATCCAAAAAGCGTGAAAGATGGACTGTTCCTCTTTTTTTATTTTGACTTATTTTATTATTACATGCACTTCGAGCGCGCCTGCATGAATACGCACCAGCGTGGACCTTTGTTGAGCCATTAGTTAAAGATATAGATGATGAACAGATAAGTGCACATTATTTTATTTGTTTACTGTTTATTATTTTGTTATTAATTTTTTTTTACCTATGGTTTCACTTCGCCTGGTTCTTTTCAAAATCAAAAAGTATTGAATGGGTGGGTTGACTGAATATCTATCGATATCGGAATACATCCCTCTAGAGAAATCTCTAGATAAATAAAGTTTGTGTTCAATACTTGATGGAATTAAATTGTGATGAGCCACTTCTGACTGAATAAATTCAGCATATTTAGTTGAACCTCAAACTACAGTGGTGTGAAAACCGTTATATGTGTGTGTATCTAAGCACACCTTCATCTTACATATATGTTAGTAATTTATTTATGTTTTATAAAAGTAAAAGCGAGAACAGTCAACAACAGAAGATGCAGTCGT
>JAJLSQ010000028.1:29402-153270 GCA_030567715.1 Nakazawaea wyomingensis
GGGGGAAGAAGGGGCAGATATATGCATATGCAATATTAGGGCGCTCAGAGTTCAACTGAAAAAAAAAAAAACTTTTCCGTTTTGAGAGGCTCATTTAAAGAGAGAGATCTTACATGCATTCATCTGTCTCTGAACGACTAGTAACTGTTGTTTATTCTTGAGGAAAAAATTATTTATTTCCTTGAAATACTAACACCTTAGGATATGTCTTTTCTTCTTGCTTGACTCTTTAATGAGGATACAGAATGTTGGATTGTTTCTCGCTTGGACTTTTTTCAACAGTGTTACCCTTGTTGCTCTTTCTTTTGCTTACACATTCATTCTACACAAAAAACATTGAATATAAACAAAATAGACCTAATTAGTAATGGTTGATTTATTTGTATGTTGCGTTGTTGTGTGTGGGTATGTGTATGTACGTAATCATCTACCACTGGGGGTATGTGTATGTACATAATCATCTACCACTGGGCGTATATATAGTTGTTGTTTGTTCTTTCTTCATCTCGTTACAGGTCAAATTTTATAGAATAAACAATAGGAACTCAATCTGGTAAACTCCACAAAAGAAGGTCATCAACATAATGTAAAATCCATTGCATTTCACCACGCAGAAAATTAAGGGTAGAATAACGCATGATACTTATTCTCAATAAATAACAAAAAAAAAAAACTTAATAAACCGTGCAGAAGCAATTGATAAAAATAATATCAATTTTAATGTGAATCTTAAATGTGAATCTTAAATCTAAATCTTAAGTCTAAAACTAAGACAATATCATCTCAATTACAATCTTTATATAGAAAGGGACAAAGAGAAAAATAAATAAAAAAAACATTAAACGTACATTAATTCGTACCCACTAGATAGTAATACAACTAACTAATTGACTTAACCCAAATAAAAAATAAATCTAAAAAAAAAGCAAATAACAATAACCTAAAACTTGAAAAAAAAAAAAAAAAACAAAAACAAAAACATTCAGTTTTTAAGTTGGCAAAGCAGCAAAAAATATTATTAAACAAAAGTTCAAGATCTTTTCAATTGAAATTTAAATTGTCAGGATCCACCATTACAACTTTGTTAACACCAACTGATTTGTACTCGTTTAAGATCGGCAAGTTATACTTGAGAACACCTCTTATTATCAAGTCGAATGGATGTTGAGAAATATTATGCCACTTCTCTTCACCTGGAGTTTGAGGTTTCTTCTTCTCCTCATTCTCTTTCAACTTTTGCATCCCATTATCACTTTTCACAAGAGTGGTAGGATGATAACTGCTTGTCGTTTTGGAAGAACTAGACATGGTTGAAGAAGCTGATGACGGTTCATCTTCAGAATCATTCGAACAAGGATTTAAGATTTTAATCTCACTAATGGCTATATTCTTTTGCCTTGTGAAGAATCCACCTTGGAATTTCAAAGGTATCTCCAACTTGGTGATACTTCCCAATAATACAGTCTCATATAAACCATCATTATTGTTATTGGTATTAACATTCGACATCTTCCTGTAAAAATCATCATGAACATGGCTACTCTTTGCAAATACCTCAATTTCAACATCAGTTATTTCAATGTTGATAAAACCAGGATTAAATCCACCAACAATCATATTAAAAACCAACTCCTCTTGTGAAATGATGATCTCTGTGGCATCAACTAATCTAACTCCTTGTAAATCTTTTGTAGAAGCAAGTAAAAATCCAGAAACAAAACCCAAAAACAATAAAATAACAATTAAAACAAAAGTATAAAGAAATCCACTGATTTGTTTCCATCTCCCTTTCGAATTTGGGAAATTATGAGGAGAATAGTATAAATCATTGTTTCTTCTAAATTTTTTCAACCGATTATGACCAAGCCCATTAGAAGTACCTCCTGCTACACCATATTCATTATCATTCAAAGAACCATAAAAATTCTTTCTTGATCCATGCGTTAAAGGTTTGACATCGTTGCCCATATCAGCCTCATCATCATCAACACGATCATAACCATAGTCATCCAGTTCATCATCGAAATCATCAAAATCAATATCAGGTGGCACTCCCGAGTATCGTCTGGGCAGAGTACCCTTTGAATCAAAAAGCTTGCTAGTTATAGTTCTCAACAGAGGTGCATCCTCTGTACCCAGATGAGGAAGGGTGCTATACGGCTTACTCTTCAGGGCCTGTGACCAATTATTGTTGGTTAGTGGAGACAATTTCATCGATGCAACTCTTCTGTTTCCAAGTTTCTTAGACAGTCTTGGAGAAATATTTGATCTATTCGTTGTTGAAAGTTGAGATCTTGCATCATATGTTGAAGAATCATAAATATCATCGCCCTCATTATCGTCTTCATCGTCTTCATTATCCGAGTATTTTCCCAAAGTATTCTTATTACTGTTCAAATTCAAAGTCAAATCAGTAGATGAGTCATACACAGAGTTATGTGAGGTACTACCGCTTTTAACGTGAGAGACAACATTGGAAGTATTGTGTGGAAATTCAGAATCAAAGTTTGGACTGACAGGCCAATTTCCAGATTGTTGTTGTAGTTGTTGTCGGATGCTATGAAATGATCCATTTCTATGGGTTAATCCTTTTGATGAATTTTTTATGAAAGGCCCATTCAAATACAGTTGGTTGGAATTGGCCATTGCCGTATTAATGATGTTTGAAGTTGCATTATTGGCGTGATTGGTGTTATTTGTAGTAGTAGACAATGCTCCACTTGAACCTCCCGATATTGAGGTATCCGTGATGGGCAGCCGCTGATTAGAGTTTTGCAACAGTAGCAGTTGTTGTTGCAGTTGTTGTTGTTGTTGTTGTTGTTGTTGTTGTTGTTGTTGTAGTTGTTGTTGTTGCAGTGGCAGTTGTGAGTGCAATTGAACGGACGGATGCTGAGCTTGCGAGTTATCATATAAGAACGTTTCATTGCTATCGTCAGTCAATTTTTCCTTCTTGGTATAAGATTTCGGTATCACGTCTTGACTTATGGGTAGAATATTGATGGATGAAGTATCTACTGTTTCTGTTTCCACTGTCATGTTGCTAGTTTTGTTTGTAAGTTTATCATTCAAAGACTTGGTCGGCACTTGTTTCTTGACCGATAGCTCATCTCTCCTTGTAGATTCCAGGGGTTCATTCAGGCGATGATCAGCAGATGCAGCATCCGACTGTGCTGAAGAAACTCCTATTGTCGAAGACATCTTTGAGTTTGAAGAGGACAGGCAGGAGGAATAAGCTAAGCTCTCCGTTGAAGTATCTCTCAAACTATAAAAATCGCAAAAGCAAACTAAAACAAAAAAGGATCAAATATAAAAATAATATCTTGTGTTTTTTTTATTTTTTTTATTTGAAAGCAAGAAAGAAAGAAAGAAAGAAAGGAGAAGAAGGAGAAGACAGAGAATATATTTATTCTGAAAGCAAAATATAGTAGTGAATATTACACACAAATTACATACAACCTAAAAGAGTTCCCAAAACGGAAATCAATTCCCATTTCAGAACAACTCTAGAGTGCCTCTAGCAAGTCTTCTCTGTTCAAATTCAACAATTTAACTCTACTGACAAAATCATCTCTGTTGATATAAGCCCCACACATCCTTCTCTCACCAGTGAACCTTGTTCTTCTCGAGTGGAACACTCTCCAATTGTCAAAGAGCAAGCATTGTCCAGGTTTCAACGCATGATAAAGCTCGTTCTCTTCGTCTTCGATAATCTCGTTCCATTTATGAAGCGCTTTATACAACAGTGGTACATCATGACCAGGATCTTCAAAAGTGAAATCCAAAGTTGAACGATCGCTTATGTTCCACCTGCATTGTACCAAATTACCCAAATGGTCGTGATTAAAGACAGGTTTGGCTATCGCTGGAGTGATAAAAACTTCCGATTCACCTGCAGAATGGGCTAATAATGGCGTCTTTGACAAGATTCTATAACTTTCTGGATCTTGCTCTTTCAATTTCTTCGCACAATAGAAAGAGTCACATAAAGTGGTGACACCACCGGTTCCAGTATGCTTTAAAATATGGAATAATTGCAATCCAGGAGGTTCTGTGAAGTAGGTACCATCTGTGTGCAATAGGATTGGGATATCAGTGTATGCGGTATCATTAACGTCCAAATTTGCAGTAAAATCCCAAAATCCTCCATAATGTGTAGGTCTGATGAACGATATTTTCTCAATCAACTCTTGAGTCTTCTCTGGCGAAATTGGAACATTATCCACAAGACAAAACCCATACTTCCATGTCAAAAGGCACCATTTCAGGACACCTTCCCTAGAGTTCATAACTTCATCAAATTCCACTCTTGGTAGTTCCTTTTCAATCTTGGTGACATTCCAGAGAACCTTGTCCAAATTCGACTCTCCTTTCACTTTAAGTTCCCGAGGAACAAGAACCGGATTATATGAATGCAATTTCAACCAGTTTAAATCATAAGCACTGGCGTGGTTGTCATTCTCCCAGATTATTTTCAATATGTTGCCGTACTCTATGCCCTCTAACTTCGGTTTGATATCCAATGGGATATAACATGAGTTTATCAATCTTTGCTTTGTCTGAGGATGATAACATTCTTCGCAGTGACAATGGTCTCTTAGCCATATATAGTGGCTTCACTTTGATGTTAGTAAATCGAGAGATTGATTGACACACACTAACAAAAAACAAAGTATTTGAAAGGTCTTACAATTTTGCAGTTTGGTTTCCCTCAAAAGTAATTTCACACAGGTTTCTATTTTCTGACATCTTTATTGTTTAAATGTAACAATACTTCTTGTCTCATTCAAAGTTGTTGTGGATGAATCACATCAGTTCCGTCAAATCCTGTGCCTCATTTTTTTTTTCTTTTTCTCCACCTTTTGATCGCCAACGTCAGCACGTCGCTCGAGCCAACCAAACGCACAAAGACTGATAATGACACAAATTGATTTCCAACAAAGCATGTATCTCTGTCTCTATCTGTACCTCTCTCTCTGTATATATAGCACATAAGCTCTACAATAGAATCGCTCTATTTGATGGTAGTTTCTGTTCTGTATCTTATAATTATATTTTATTTTTCAAAGCACAGTTAAACTTTTAATTTTTATATATTCTAACACCAGAAATTATAAAATCTATAGTACAATGGCTTGCTTACCAATAACATCCTCTCTTCCTCCAACTCCAACAGTTCAGCATCATTATTACTGAAACCTGTATGTACATCAATATCCTTTGGGCTTAAGATAAGTCTCCAGTTTTTAGCATAGATTTTATGACCAATGTAGCATATTAAAACGACGACAGCGCTAAGATAATTCTGGAAGAAAACTTCAGCATCTGGATCCTCACCAATAGGAAATAAAGCAATCCAAAATTGAGCCATAAGTAACAAAATATTGATGATGATGGCATAAATACTACCTAAAAACCCAGTCTGCGAAACGTAAGGTAATTCGGAAACAGTTCTACCATTGTATTTCCAAGCACGTCTGAATTGAAGACGTGAAAATGAAATTGAACCCCAGGTGAATAAGGTACTTAAACCAGACAAGGCCAACAACCAAGAAAAAGCCTTTGATTGTGCCTCGGGATCAGCACATATGAAACATAACAAACCAACAAATGCAGAGGCCAAAAATCCCATTATCGGCCTTCCTTTTCTATCAACATATGAGAAAATCTTTGGGGCCAATCCTTGAGCTGCTAATGAGCATAAAGTTCTTGAACAGCCATAAGTGGCAGCATTACCTACCGATAATACAGCAATCAAAATAACAGCATTCATCACACTTGGTAATCCTTTGATACCTGCATTTTTGATGGCTATGACAAAAGGTGAAACATTAGCATCATACGAACTCTTTCCACCAAGTAAGGCTTCTGAATTATATGGAACCAAGAATCCAATGAACATCAAAGTGATAATATAAAATAAAAGAATTCTCCAAAAGACTTGCTTAATTCCTTTTGGAATAGCCTTTTTTGGCGACAGAGATTCTGCTATGGCAACACAACTAAGTTCAGTACCCGCTAATGAGTAAGCAGCAGTAACAAATACTGTACAAACACCTTTGAATCCATCTCTTATAGCTCCAGGATCATGCCAATATTTAGCTCCAATAAACTCATGAGTTGGTCCTCCACCACTTATCAATACAATGGCTAATATAAGAAATCCAAGGATGGTCACCAATTTGATCAAAGAACATACAAACTCCATTTCACCATAGCCAGTCAGACCAAAGAGATTTATCACACAAATGAACACGTAAAAAATGACGACCCAGGCCAGCGAGTTCACAGATGTATTCCAAAATTGTAAAGTCAAAGATGCCGCAATAATCTCCAAAGGTAAAACAATTAACCACATCAAACAATAGTTCCAAGCCATGGCAAAACCCCACGATGGGTCAGTAAATCTGACATTATAAGATACAAAGGCACCAGCACTTGGAAATGCCGCAGACATCTCACTTAAATCGTTCATAACACAGTACAACATGGACCCCACAATAGCCCACAGGATCAACAAAGATGCAGGACCACCAGTTCTCAAAGCAGTTCCACTACCGATGAATAACCCTGTGCCTATACAACCACCAAGTGAAATCAGCTGTATATGACGTGGTTTTAAAGATTTGGACAAATGAGAATTGGAAACTTTCAAGTTTGCTATCTCCAAATCTGTTAATCCTTCAGTGTTTATTTCTTCATCAATCTCCATTTCTTTAAACGAATCAACGAACCTGTGGATGAATCCATCTTTTCTTCCCAAATCTCTTTCCGAGATAGTAGTCTTATTGAAAGAATCTAATGATTCTAATTCTTTCTGATCAGTGGACTCCTGCTTAATTATACTGGAGTCCAATGTTATTTCATTTTCAATGTTAGAACTCATCTCTTTTATTTTGTAATAGTTTGAAAATAAAATCAAAAAATCGAAAATCAACCAAGGCTTCCAACTTTACTATATAAGTACGTTGGAATTTTTTTCGCTATTCTATTTTTTTAGATCTTGCATGCATAATGACTCAAGAAAATCCAGTCACCAGCCTGTGTTATATAGGTAGTCTCGTTATATGAAACTTCTTTTCCCCCAATGAATCATCTTGAGCGAAGCGTACGGAATTAAAAAGAAAAAATTATTATGTGCATTTCGTGATTTTGCCTTGTCACGTAGTCACAAGCGAGGCATTTCTTGAGATTTTTCTTTTCGAATATCTTAGGTCTATTGAATATGTAAATTTTTTCAAGCGAGAAGAGAAATTAGAAAACTATAGGCTTATCACATATTGAGTGGCTTGATCACTTAATATATATATATTCTTGTAAACTTTCTCAGGTTAAACACAATTATAATTAAAAAAATAAAAACTCACTAAGGTTGGCTTGCGGCATGAGGCCGAAAAAAAATAAAGCCGCAAGACCCTTTACATTTCTTTTCTTTTTATCCAAAATCTCGTGTGATGACAGAAATTATTGAGAATTGAATTTTTGAGTATGTAATGAGATTACTACTCCTTTTTAGCAGTGCCAACAGAGACAAAGACTTTTCGAATATATTAACACGCCTATTATACAGATCTACTAGTACTTGATATAGGAATGGAAGCATCAAACTAGATGAGACCTTGTTTCTTCAAATCCTCGTAATCTCTCTTTGACATCACATTACCCTCTTCATCTTCAACTTCTTCAAAATTTTCCAGCACGATGTTCTCTTTCTTGGTCTCCAAGTTCATTTTTTCTTTCAATTTTAAAACATCACCAATCTTGGAGATACCTTTAAAAATCGAAACCAAAGAAGTGTCGATACCAAGACATTTTAATCCGTTTAAATGTTTTGGTTCACCAAAATGACTATTATAACTCTTTCTTCCCTGGTACACTAAGTTACCACAAACTTCACAAGAGAATTCTAACCCCAACCCATTTAACTTGAATAACCAATACGGGATAGGCTTACCATCAACACCCAAAGGTAACTTCAATGGATTACCATAGTTCGTAGCTTCCGAATCTGAATTCTCATCATCATCTTCACCACCATCATCGGGAGATTCATAGAGTTCATCTTCCTCTTTCAGTCTGATTGATTCAAACTCTAAAGATCTTTCATGCTCAGTCAACAACTTTTTACGTTCAACATTGGTCCTTGTGCTGGAAATCTTTCTTTGCAATAACAACGATAATTCTTTCACCTCGTATTCTGCTTTCAATATTCTTTTGATATCTTCCTTTGAGACTGGTGAAATTCTAGACACCACCATTCCTTCTTTAAAACTCTTCTCCAGATTTTTTGAATGTTTCTTACCATTGAGATGTCCTTTGAATACCGTGAATTTTGAGTACACTTTATCACAAACTAAACATTTCACCGTCTTATCTTCATCATTTATTTGATATTTATTTGTAATTTCATTATTATTGAACTCATTATTATTTTTCAAATCAGCATCCCATTTTTCTATGAATGTTTGCTCCACCTTGTCTATTGATAGATGGGGTTTCCCTAATGGTTGAGTTTTAATTACGAAATCTTTCAAATATTGGGCAAGTGATGTTACGTAATTAATATATTTTTGGGAACCTTTATCTAACTTCAAGATAATGTTGCTTGGATAAGGCAATTTGTTGAACACATCCAAGTATTCAGTATAGGATAACCTTATATCATTCCCAGGTAAGTTTAACCAATCACGATGGAAAGTTACAAGGTCCAAATAGTTTCCAAAATTCTCCTCTTCCGTGAATATTTCATCCAAGTTCAAATTTGCAGCAAATGAGCTTAGGATGGGTCTTCTCAATTTTCTCCTTTTACCGTTCAGGTCCAATACCTCTTGAGTGCTGGCCATATGAGCACCACCGCTGTACATCAGGTAGATAGAGGTAAGGTCATCAATTGGTCTGTCTGGGTACTTGTCATGAAACTGTTTCAACTCCTTGTACAACTCATCAAATTTCTTTAACTCTGGATCCAGTTCTGGCTCGATTTCTTTGAGATTAGATTCTAAAAACTCGCTTTGCTTTTGAAGTTGATTTATAAAAGATTTGATCTCAACTTGTTGTAGTAAGGTCTCCTTTAACGATCTCTTTTTACCTCCCAAAATATTGTTGCTATGGACCGAGCTATATATCAGAGGATTTCTTCTTATTCTATTGCTTATCTCTGCCTCTATCACGTCGGTCTCTTCCAAGATCTGCCTCTTTTGTTCCAAAGAACTCATCTTATCCTGTTCATATATGGCTAAAAACCTTAGCCCGCCAATGTTTTTTTTTTTTTTTTTTTTCGTTTCTAAAAGAAAAGATAGACGAACTTATATGAGCATACTAATCAATAATCGACGACGAGATGGAGTTTGAGTTCACACCACAGCAAGATATAGACAGAGAGATTCATCTGTTAATAAGCCTCGAGAAGGTGATATCAGAAGTATGCTTGCAAGCTTTAGAATTGGATCCCGATAGTGATCCACATGTGCCACGATATTTGATCTACCCTTATCTGTCGAAGGCCATCGTGATAGTCAAGAGAGAGTTTCTTAATAAGTATAGAACTAATTATACCATGCTATGCAACAGCTATCTCAAAGAGTCATCAACTAGGGTTAACCAACTGATAGCAAACTATATGCAGCTAACAAGAACGATGTCATTTGATAAATATCAAAGATCAACTAATCTGGAGACAAAAGACAGAGACAAATTGGAGAAACAGCGGCTATACAAAAAATCTAAAGAAATATTTGCAACATCCGATGAAACATTCAGGCGAAGTTTTAGAGACCCATATTTGGCAATAATTCTGGATGTGGAGTCTTTATTAAAACAATATGAGGATTTACGGGATTTTTCATCTCTTGACGAACTTAGAGGTGGTGTATCAACCCTCAAATATAGCTACTACATAACTTTGAAGGAGAAGAGAACCTCTTTGAGGAAGAAAATAGATGAGCATTTGATAATGATGCTTGGGATAACCAGAGTTGAAGCTAAGTTCAATTCTGAGGCGACTTAAAAAAATGAGGTTGGTCATTGTTGGGGTCAATATAAATAATAGTAGTAGCGTTTGTTGTTTATCATGTTTGCATTCCGTTTTGCATCTCTTTTTCCACTGGAGATTCATTCGAGTTTATTCTACTGGTGTTGAGTATAAAAGAGAACTTGTCATTATTATTATGTATAACAAAATGTATTACAAACAGTAAAAGTCCTTCCTTGATTTTTTCAAAAATCGATAACTTTGCTTGGGAAGTACTCATCGATCAACCCCAAATAATAAGGCTTTAAGTCTTTCAAGTTATAACGAATGTCAGTTTTAGAGTACAAATCATAAGGGTTGAATGCTTGAACCAGTTTCAACATTTCCTTATCGTGATTGTTCATCAAGTACTGGTACTCCAATTCCGTATGAAGCGGATAACAACTATGATACCTGATCATAGCCAATGCTTCTGGTGGCAATTTTGAGCTGTTTCGGCATATAGAAAAGAAGTATTCATCATGGCCCCATGATATAAGTACATTATCAAGTCCACAGTTCTTCGAGTAAATTCCATATTTAGTGTTGTACAAGGGATTCTTGAAATCTGGATTCTTCTTGAAATAGTCGTAAAATATTATCTTTTTAGAAAATTTACATCCAACGGGAAAAGTGTCTCCAACTACATCCCATTGTCCCTTGGAGTCGTAGAAGTATAATAATTTTCCCAAATCGTGGATGAGCCCTACTAGTTGAAACCATCTGGGTTTATTGTCTCTTCGTATAGCTTCTGCTGTTTGAATTGCGTGGTCTATCTGTGAAAGCTCAGTATCAGGATCGCTTTCGTCAATCAACTTGTTCAATTTTTCTAAGGCCTCCCATATCGTCATACGATCTCTAATTTTGGTTTTGAAGTTTATTCTTGCTTGAATGTTGAATTGCACAGTTTGAAATTCATGCTGTGATTTGTAGAAATTCGACACTTTCTCCTTTGCCAATTCATATTGTCTATATGACTCAACATCAATATTCTCATATAATTTGGAGTTTGCATTCGATAACCACTCAGGTTCTTTTGATTCCGATGTTTTTTCTGCTTCCAGCTTCAGTTTTTCTTCTTGCTTCAAGATCATCTCTTCTAAAGCCTTTACCTCCTTTTGTTTATTCTCTATTTCATGTTGCCGCCTTCTTAGTTCACTCTTCATAAAGTTTATATTCTGTATGTCTTCATCTAATTTCTCTAAAAGATGACCGGTGTTTTCGTTTTGCAACTTCTTGGAGGTCTTTTTTGGCAGTTTAGTGATCTTGTGTATATCTTTATCTTCCTTGTGTATCAAAGATGCAATAGTGGGCACCCGTGTGGTCATTTTTAAACTGCTTGTTGTCCAGTGATATTACTTTGCTTAATATATCTTCTGTATCTGTTTTCAGTTTTTTTTTTTTGAGCTTTTTTGCGTTACACCCTATGTAAAAAACCACATAAAGATAAAATTGACTACAAGATAATACTACAGGTTGATAGATATAATTGATTGATCCTTTTTGTTGAAGTAAATTTGAAAATGGGCTAAAATCTTTCCGTTCAGGAGAGCCTTAGTGAATCTAAATAGAATATCGGTCATGGTAAACCGAAGGAACACAAGAAGTCGAAATTGGTTTAAACAAAACACCACACACATCTATCAATACAGTTAGTTAATATAATACAAAGACTTTTCTATCAGTCAGTTAGTCATTCGTTCATGACATTCACTAGGCACACTCAAAACAATTGAATGACACCAAATGATTGTTCAATCCCATATGGACCTGGAGCTTTCCAGTAATCGTTATAGGTTGACAATAATGTCACGTCTTGGCCAACTACATCTAGTATTGCTGCAACGGCAATTCTTTGGTTTTCAACAGATGGTACATTCTTTCCATTTTCAATACCCGCACTTGGGTAACCAGTCTCTGTAACAACAAGCTCTAAATCTCCACAAACCCCTTTTACTATTACAAGTTGTCCGGCGAGGAATGTACCTGCATCACTAGCAGCTGAATATGGATCAAAATATGAGTGAGAATTGACACCGACAAAATCTATCTCTGAATTTGTACATAACTGTGGGTTAGTTTCGAAGATATTTGGTGGCTCAGATGTGGTAACCCTACCTTGATAACCCGCAGCTTTCAACTTTGATTTAACTGACGAAATTTTATTAATCAATTCTTGTACAGAACAAAAACCTGCTTGAATAGCTTCATTACCAATAGTTATATAGTCGAAGACATTCCATGTGTTGGCAGAAGCCCAGCTTATCAAAGAGTCGACTGCATCATCGATGGAATCAACACCTTCAGAACTGATCCAGAAACCTTGGTTTATTTTCAAACCTAAGCTTGAGGCTGCTGGCTCAACAGTTTGAATCGAATTACAATCAGTACCATAAATTCTCACGGTTGGAATTCCTTTGGATTGAATCAACTGTAAATCTTGCATTACAGTGTTAGCGTCTTTGCATGTACCATCTTCATTGTATGGACTGTAAACAATAGCATTTGGAACTGGCAACTTAGTTGAAGATGTAGTATCTGTTGTTGATGTTGAGGAAGTTGATGTTGTTGGTGTAGTTGATGTAGTTGATGCAGTTGATGAGGTCAGCTTTATTTCTGTAGTTGAAGGATTACTCGCAGCTCCAACCGGGTTAACAACCTTCTTATTGGTGGTAATTGCGGTCGTTGCAGTAGAAGTAGACTCTGAACCATCGTCCAAAGTAACTGTGATTGTTGAAGTAATTGTTTCTGTAGTAGAAGTCCAATCGCTAGATGAAGACGAAGAAGTAGTGACTTGAGCAGCAGCAGCAGTGGTAGTTGGAACATTGGTGAGGGTTGGGGCAGCAACAACTGCTTTTGGTGTAGTCTCAGCTTCAGTTGGAGTAACCTCAGTTGGAGACGGAGCAGTAGTAGTTGGATTTGTGGTAGCCGGTGTGAAAGTTGGAACCAGCTCACCTGGAGACAAAGTTGAGGTGGCACCACCATCTGTGAAGAGCACAGTTTGCGTATTAGGGAGTGCGGTAGCTGGTTCATCTCCAACTGCGGTAGCGGTTGTTTCCAAAGTGAAGGTATAAGTAACACCATTTGAAATGAAAATTTCGATAACTGGTAAAGTGACAGTGGTGGTTCCGGTGGTGTAAGTTTTGAAAACGGTATCATGATTGGCAGCGGTATGATACCTGGTAACGACGGCAGGGGCTGCGTTACCTAAAGTAACCAACATTAAAATGGCCGAGAGCGACTTGAAGATAAACTGATTCATTGGTAATAAAGAGTGGAATTTTTCTTTATTGATGAGTTATGCCTCTTGATAGAAAAATAAGCTTCCAAAAAGGGGGTTGACAAGTAATTGGAGTTGGGGTATAAAACAACAAAAGTATCAATCAAACAGGGGGTATCACAAAATGATTATTTGAGTGGTTCAAAAGTGGGTATCAATTTGTAACTATGAGTGGTCTAAGACTATTAAAACGAGTGACTGAGGTGAATATATCTATTAAATGATGAATATATCACACTGGGAAATGGATATTTGTTAGACACACACACAATGACAACAAAAAAAATGGAAGAAGAAAAAAAGGAAGCACAAGTAGTTAAACGAATGAATAAATAACTATAAAGTTAGTTGGTTGGTATCCTTGGTGCTGAAGATGGGCTATAGCTTTGTTGTAAAATTAAATATATGAAGTTTTATATTTGTAAAAAGATTTAATTCAAAGGACGAACTTGTTTGTTTATAAATCCTGAAGTGCTAGCATGGCTGGCTAGATTTCGTTACGAACATTCTGTATTAATGCAGCTTCTATAGGTCACCTTCCTAGTTGGGTATCATATCAAATAAGAATTCTCTTGGATAACTGTACTGGGGTAACTTTGCATTATCAAGTCAAATGTGGATGTGGTGAAAATCCAGCCACCTCATTTATTTAGTATCCTTTCAGGTTGGAAAGAAACAAAAACAAACAAAAGTGAAAAAAATATTTTTTTTTCTTCTCTCATAAAAAATTCCCATAGCGGGAGTTTAAATTCCGTACTAGGCAATCACTTGCTTATTACAAAAATCTCATCTTACCACATATGGAAATGGCTGGTTCTACGAACAAGCAAAAAAATTAACCAAAACCTAGGCAACTCAGATTATTGAGATGAATGCGGAATTCTCTTACATTTACTTTCAGGATAACTCGAGGTAATTTCTAAATATTTTTGGCGTTGCAACAACATTATAGCGGCCAGAGCATTATACGGAGGGAAAAGGAGAAGTAGTTATATAGGAGGAAAGTGGTGGTAGATATACATAAAAGATCAACTTCTACCGGAATGACTAAGAATTGGCAGTAGTGATAGTTAATTTAGCATCTTTGAAGTTAGCTAGCCATTCACTGGAACCCTAAACCGTAATATAGTACTTTACCCTATTCTCTATGTGGGCCAAAAAAGGCAAAATTCAATCTTTAATAAATGCACATGGGATTAGGTTAATTCTGTATTTGCGGTTAGAACTAGTCACAATCAATAGGAAGGATGAGGTTTCCAAATGCAGTAATCTGAGCAACGGATAGAGAAACGTTACAATTCATATGCAAAAATTTAAAATTTAACAGAAGGCTGGTTTTAAAATACCACTTAATCTTGTCAGATGCATCGAATTGAAATTGATATGCATTCAAATACACATATTGATATATACATATGCATCGTGAATACGGAATTATGATTAGATTGGTAAAATTCCTCAATTCTATGGATGCAAACAAAAGAACAACCACAATAATGTGTTTCATTCCAAATAATTATTCACCGGAGAACAAACATTCACAAGAAGTTCAACCAACGGATGGAGTAAATTCAATCACACATAATGTATAGGATATGAGTCTGCACACTTACTTGACCAGCAGTGTAGTGTGTGCATCTAATTTCTTGCTAATATTAAAAGTAATATATAATGATGGCCAAAAAAATCATTCCAGCAATTTAGGTCTTGGTGTTGGAACTTCAAAATCTAGAGAAAGAAATCCCGATAACCTGGGCTGAATTAATTTGATACCTTTGTCATGACATACACCACTTGTGTTCAACTCGTCCACGTAATTGTGCAACAGTTGCAATTTTCCCTTGTCCCACATGGGTAAATAATTCAACCGTATCTGTGAGGGAATTGTCAAAAAAATCAAGTCCAAAAGAGTCCATATTATACTAGCCAGATGGAATTGTCTCAAGGAATTACTGATCAATTCGTTGACTTTATCGACGATTTGTGTAAACTCTTGAGGTGATAAGTAGTCCGATAGAGGAGATGCCGACGAGAATCCATACCAATTACCATGTAGTGAGCCTCTGATGATAAACCGCCTTTCCAGTGAGGTATTGCCTCTATCAGCCACAACTGAACAGGTTTCACAAACAGGTTCCAATAAAGCCAGTTGTTCATAACCCGGGAGCACATTGGAGAAATATGGAATAGAATCGTCATAACTGGTGGAATAGTCTCTTGGGACTCTAACTATTCTTGTATCAGAATCGGTTTCGTAAGGGTTGGGAAAATGAGTGAGGATTAAAGGTGGTCTTGGTGATAAATTTGAGTATTGGGGTAGTGGGACATAATCGGTGATTGAAATTTCGTGGTAGTTGAAGAAAAGTAGTTTTTCATTGTGATTTTCAATAGGGTGCGGTTTCTTTTCCACGTCTTCATCATCGTACTCATCATTTGTAGAGGAGTTTGTGATTTGTTTGATCTTATGCTGTTGTGATGACTGATCATCATCATTCAGTATCTCCATCTTCTTCTTCTAGCTCTAGCAATAAATGCCTTATCAACTATTGATTGCGAAGTTTATTTACTTTTTTTCCCTGTGATTTTTTTTTAGGCGAAATTGGCCCTTTCGGTGAAGAATATGTCCTAATGTTCCATACAAAGCGTTCAATTTACTTGAAAGAGAAAAATTACAGAGGAGAAGAAGTAGAACAAACTACATCATATCGACAAGAATTTCATAATTCACTTTAACCGGTATATTTTATATTTTACTCAAATTACCATTTTAGGAAGTTATAAGAAGGAAGAGAGAAGAATTCTTATTTTCGTGATCTTCTTTGTACTTGTTATATAGAGAAAATAACATGAAAAAAATAAAAAATACTCATGTTTCTAGACCATTATTTACCTGATTTGATTATACAGAGAGGCTGAGGTTTATATATTAATATCAAATGATGTTACTTTGTGTGAATTTATAAATTTGGCGTCCCATGATTGGAAAGGTAGTAGAAAATAGGGATGGAAAATTGAAAGATCTACCTTGATAATTTAATCAATGATGAATAAAAATTCAACAAATAAGAAGAAAAGGGGAAAAGGAAAACCATCTCAAAATATTAACGGAAAGAAAGTCGTGTACTTTTCGACAATAAAATCGATTCAATTTCAAGAAGAGGGGCTGTTACAACAACTCGTGTTCTGCCCTGCCCTTTTTTTGGCGGAATTGAAAGTAGAGAAAGAAGGCTTAGACAGACCACCCCCCACAACTTAACTTTTGATGTTACAATTTTAATTGAAACTGCTGCCGTGCTTAAAAGACGAAGCCCGTTCATAGATGTATAGATAGATATAGCTTAACCTTTTATTCGTGTTACTCCATTATCATAAACTCTTTAGAACTTTTTCATTTCTTGGATGATTTCTTTATATAATCTCCCCTAGTTCGTCGTTCTACAACTTCATCTTTGTAAAAGAAAAATAAAAGTTTAAGTAGTAAAATAATCGAATAAAAAGAACTAAACAAAAAGAGAATAAAAACCATGTAGACAATTAAAGGAACCTTGACAGACATAGTCTTGTCAATCAAAAAATGACTCCCCCAATCATCACTCGGATAAAATCCATCATTAACTATAAGCAACACATGGATATGGTCAACTGTCCCAACACTTCAAAAGTCACAGGTTTTATGCAAAAAGTGAAAAACCATCACATAAAGATTGTAATAGATTGATAGGAATAACAGACTTGATAAGTAAAAGAAAAGTAATAATAACAATAATAATAGAAAATAGCGATAGTGGATTAAATTGACATATAATTGATAACAGTAGGTGAAAAGTTAAAACAATTGTACTTGTAGTAATAGTAGTAATAGTAGTAATAGTAGCAACGAGGATGAAATTCAAATCTTTTTTAATTCAATTCAAGCCATCAAAGCAACAACACCAGCAGCAACAGCAGCAGCGACACCAACCACTCCACTTGATTGAGTACCAAGACCCATAGCACCACCACTGGAAACAGAAGATGATGTTGAGTTACTGTCATTGGCAGCCTGAACAGCAACGGAGCTAATAGCTAATACGGCAAATATTTTTGAGAATTGCATTTTTTGAAATGAAAGTTTTTAATTTAGTTGTTTGGTATTTGAAATGTTTGTTTTTTGAAAAGACAAAATAACTATCTAATACTTTTTTAATGATTATAATTAATGATACTCCAATAAAATATAATTGAGTGTGTATGTTTATATGATAATATTTATTAAAAGCAATAAGTAATAAATAAATTTAGGCAGGATACAGATGAATATTTATAGAAAGAAATGATGGCAAGGTTTATTTATTGTTGTTGCCCGAACTAATAATAATAAACCGAGGTGCAAAATGTGGGATAAAGCAAAGCAAAAAAAGCAAAGCAATACAAAAAAAATCAAAAAACAAAAACAAAAGCTAAAAAAAGACACAGAAATTACATAATAGCAAAAAATGAATAAAGTATCTCTGCTACTACAGTACACCAGTGGCTGGCAAACAAACAAGCATATTGGTATTTACCAACTATACAAATGAACATAGATGAACTGGCCAGTGACTTGTCCGAGATACCAATTACTGTATTTTTTTTTAAAAACAATTTTTTTTGTCATGGTGCAGCGTGCAGCGTGCTGCTGTTGCTGCTGCTGTTGCTTGTGAATTGCTATAATTACATAATCATCCTCCTCTTCTGCTTCTTTGCCTTAATGCTACGTTGCTTTCCTCTAAACCACTCAGCCACTGTTTCACTGGTAAATTTTTGCCACTTCCTCCAACACCGCAAACTTGACGCTACAGATAAATAGACTAAGTAATCAACTACTCTTCTGCCTTCTCAGTATTAGAAGAGAAACAGAAGAAGAAGAAGAAAAAAAATGATCGGGAGGGAAAGTCGTGCAAGGACGGACCTGCGTTGACATTTATGCGTGTTATTAACTTCTTTTGTTCTACTTTGTTCTACTGTCTTCTCGCCACTTTTTGGTGACTCGGCTGTCTATGCATTGCGCGTGTGTGACTGCTTGTTTTATATTGCTTATCTATCTTCAGATTGTTTTTACATGACATAACTCAAACAGCCAGCTGCCGCATTCATTACACTATTGTACATAACATGTTGCTGATAGCTACTTTCATTACGTTATTTCAGATTGTGGCTATTGCTAGATTTATCTATTTCTTGAAATTAATCAGAGATATATCTAAAAAGTGTTATTGTGAAGGCTCTATGTCTCGAGACATAGTTACAATTTATCAGTAGTCAATCAAAAAAAAAAAAAAACCGCTTTGTACGCAATTTTCTTTTTTATACTATATACAGATATACAGGCTCAGGTAGATTTAGTATCAGTATTTTTACAAATAGTCAGACCAAAAACGAAAAGCATACATTTGACTAGTGACAAGTAAAATTGCCTTTAACAAGAATATACTCTTTACTCTTCGAAATAAATGTATTCTAACTTTAACGTTGATTGTGCAATTTATTCTCTGAGGCTCTAATCGCAATCATGACAAGTCCAATTCTAGTAATGAAATTGTAATTTCATATCAGTTGATTTATGCATTAATTGCTTGTGTTATTGGAGAAGCATAAACTTCCCGCGTAGTTGAATTTTTTCTGCAACAAAGAGTTATCACTTTAGTGTGAAGTTCATAACAACGGTAATACTAAATTGCTGGGACATGTAACATGCTTAATTAAAGTAACAAGACCTTTTTATCCTTTTTATATCACCTATCTACCCTCAAAAGTTTTTGAATTTGAGTGTAAGATTAGATAAACAAGAAATAAATCAGGAATAGTAGTGCAAATAGTTAACGTAACACGTGGTTTGGAAGGTATGGAAGGTAGGCAAATATTTCTACCTGATTCGGCTATCGCTATAGTGGCTCTGTTTTTGAATTGTTTTAGTGGAAAGAAAAACAATTATTCGAAAAGAAGTTGATCAAATAAATGAGACCTGTAACCAAAAGAGTGAATCAAATTCAATTAAGAAGGAACTTAACATAAAGAAATGATCGGGAAAGGACAACAGACCGTGATAGTTGGCGCTGGTGTCATAGGACTAGCTGTAGCATATGAGCTAGCTGTTAACACGGAATATGACATTGTCATTATCGCAGAGGAATTCCCTGATCAAATAGAAGAACTATCTACGAGATATACATCAACAAGAGCAGGGGCTCATTTCAGACCTTTCCCAAGTCTTTCGGAATCTGATTTGAGAGAACAACAGTATACAAGGAAAACTTTGAGGAAATTTCAACAATTTGCCAAAGATGAACCTCAAAGTTCAGTTTTGATGATTGATGGATATGAGTATTTTTCTGAACCTAATGAAAATCTTTTAAAATTAGATAAGAGTTATACTCAAGACTTGAAAAAATTTGATGTGTTACCCAATGATTCTTTACCACGTGGTATAAAATTTGGCACCAGGTACGAGACATGGAGTTTAAATCCTCCAATTTTTTTAAAATTTTTGATGGATAAAATCTTTCAGTTCGCTAATAAAAGAATCACAAAAGTGATCAAGAGTTTGCACTCAATGCAAGAAGTTACCAACGCTTATCCACAACTGTTTAAGGTGATCAATTGTACCGGATTAGGATTACAAGAATATGGTGGATATGATTCCAATTGTTACACCATTCGTGGACAGACTCTATTGATCAGAAATCCAAAGACAAATATTTACAATAACAAGACAATTACTTTCCAATTACCAGGAAACGTATGGTGCTTTGTCATTCCTAGACCATTGAATGGTGGAATTATATTGGGAGGCACCAAAAATGTGCTGGGCAGAAGCACTGACCCACTTCCACAGGAGACTTTAGAATTGTTGAATAATGGCGCAACACATTTCCCCGAGTTAGTTCCACTTAAAAAGGATGGGACCACTACTATTACATCTGACCAAGTTTCGGATTTCTTACAATCTAATGATGTAAAGATCAATGTAGGTTTTAGACCAGCAAGAAGAGGCGGTAGTCTGGTGGGAGTGAATGCAAACGATGCTCATGTAATCAATGCCTATGGTGTTGGAGGTATGGGTTTCGAAGTTTCGTTTGGAATCGCTGAGAGTGTGTTGAGTTTGATTCAAAATGAAGGGGTAAAACAATCTAAACAGAAGGCAAATATTGAGAGATCTACAAAAAGTAAATTATAAACAATGACCGCAGGTTATGTAGTCTGACGTTTGATTAATTGATATCTGAATTATATATAGATTTATTCAATTTGTATCATAGAAAGGCTTGGCCCACCTTGCTCTGTACTTGAGTGCATTAATATGTCCATCGGTAAGTAGATAGATTGCTCCTATTTCACTAACTAAGAATTGCCAATAAAAAATAAGAAAGGTATTTTTTTTAAGTTTTTCAGTTAGTTAATCAAATACAGCTGGATACTTTTAGGATCATCAGTTCATTGCAGTAGTTTTATCTTTTACTCCACAAAACAAAAAGATAACAAACAGGTGTAAGAGCTTAAAAAATTATGAGTAAAGAAAAGTATTATCGGTGAGTGAAAAGTGACCTTTCCCATCCATCTTCTATTCAAACAATTGAAGTGAAGTTTGACAGAAGAGATAAAGAAATATCGCTAAGGAATTACATAATACTAAATGTATAAATAATAAAGATAATAAAGAGGTAGTATTAGAAGATATATGCATTAGTGAACACTTTTAGAGCATAAAAAGAATTGATTGAGGTTGGTGTGCATGAATCTTACTGCAGAAAAGCCAAAGGCAAAATCATAATAAGGATGTTCAGGGCATATATTGCTTTCGATGAGTTTGTAGGGCAGCATGAAAGTTTTGCTAAGCCAAGATAAAATGAGGCTGAGTGAAAGAGAGTGGTGATGAGATGTCAGATAGAGAGATACAGAGAGAAAAAGCGTTCGTTACAACAGTAGAAAAAAAAAGAAAGTAAGAGGGGCACGCTCAGCAGACATGAGTAGCAAATATTCAACAATTCATATCGGTTAGATCCCTTTTAAGTTGATGAAGTCTTCCTCTACCTTCCACTTCATCCTAAAAGCAACCTTCTGCAATGCGGATAAACCCAATGCCTCCTGTTTATCTAATTCATTCAACCGCAAGATCTACAGTCAAGAGTTTTCTTCTGAATTAACTAAATGGGTTGCACAAAGTGTGCGCAGAGGGAGAAAGTGACAATCACAGGGCAAGCTTTCATAAAGATATATATACTCACCAAAACACGTCCTTTAATGACCAGCTGATTTTGTAATGTTAGCATTCTTACCATCAGCTAATCAGATTTCTTTGCCTAACGAAATTTGCTCATAAAAAAAGGTTCAAGCATCAGTCACACATGTATCTCTTATAATTTTCTTTTTCTTCTAGAACTTATCTATGAGCCAAGTAAGAACCTACCTAATGTGATAAATCTTACACTTATGCTTTATTTATTATCTGGAAAGATGATGATTCTAACATGAGGAATCCCAATAATAGCTCAAATATCATGTTTTGGCGATCAAGAACAAATTTGACAACAACTGAGCATACTAAAACTATCAATGACGAATCCTTGATACTAGATGATACCATTGAATTGAAAGATCGGACCACCGGTTTCATCAACTATGTCCCTCCACAACTAGAGAATGAGATTTTATATATATTTTCCACTCAGCTGGAACAAAAGAAAAGTTTTGTCTCTTATTAGAAGTTTGTTTTTGTTTGTTTTTTTCAGCCGTTTATTACCAAATTAAGCTAAATAGAAAACCAACAACCTAATTTTTAAAGATGATTGCTAATTACAGACTTGTTTTCAAAGAGATAGTAATGCATAATAGCGCTTATAGGAGATAAATAACTGACTGTCCCAGACCATCTCTTATCTTTGAGAAATGGTTATATTTGAAGAAACTCATGATCTAGCTAGGAAAATAAATAAATCTGAAATAAACCCCAAAATCAAAAGCAAACTAAATAATAGATTTTTAAATAGAGGAGCACAATCATCTCCATCATGTGTAAAAGGTTACAGTAGATAGCTAACTACCCCGTTGTGGGGTGCGGGAGTCAGAGTTGCTTCGTAGAGAGAGTGCTTTGTTTCTTTTTTTAATTTTGAAGAGCAAACAGTCTGCCCTTTTCGCATCCAATCACTCGATCAATTGATTTGCAATAATAGACAAAGGCTGCCTTGCCTTGTGCCTGCAGGTCTCTAGCAATAATTTCATTCCACCAGAATAATAATAGCAGCAACAAAACAATTACATATTTTAATATTTTGACTAAAATCACTGGAAGAGTGAGCCATCTTTCCATCTGTTCTAAAAATGAACTAAAACAAAACAAAAGTATTGCACACCTGACCCCTCTCCTCTCTAGTCAAAAAGAATTATTTTTTTTCTTTTTTTTTTCAATTTTCTTTCTTTGTTTCTTTCTCTTCGAACACTAGTTAGTCTGATTAGGTGAGTGGTGATTTGTGCCTCGCATAATCCCCCGAGCTCAACGAATCGACTGGCTCTGATATATATCACTACAAAGATCCCAGTATCATATCATAATCAGCGTCAATAGAATAAATAAGACTACACAAAACTAAATATTACTGGAACTTCACTAAAGGGGAGAATATCGTTATCTTTTCATTCTTCTATATGATCTTACAACACATCATCTTGATTATCTGAATTTAATTAAATTTGGCTGATATTTAATTTTCCAAATTTTAACACGGAGGAAACTCCATCATACATAGATATCCTACCCACTACAGATAGCTGTTCTCAAGTTATTCGAAGATGTCATCTGATCCACTTAGAATCAAGCTCACAGAGAGAATAGAGACAATACCAATAAGAGTCCTCGGGAGAACTCATCTTGCTTGTGTAAGGTGTCGAACTCAAAAGACCAAATGTGATGGTGATAAACCTACATGCAAGACTTGTTTATTGTCCAACAAGAACTGCTATTATGAATTCAAAGACCGTAAAATCATTCTTTACGAAAGTCAACTCAGTCAATTACAAAACCGTATCAAATACTTGGAACAAAATTTAAAAGATTTGACTCAAAACTCCGATATTAAAATCATAGATTCTTCTAAAGATGAAGAACAGAAACAAGGACAACAGTTAAATAATAAAGAAACTGGAATGAAACAGCAACAACAACAACACCTGGAGGAAATAATAGTCGACGACAACAGAGAATCATCATCACCAATGCCTCCACAATTTATCAAGACAGAAGAATTCGATGGGAACTCTGAATTTCTTTTCAACAGCAACAACCATCGACCATCTGGATCCATCAATCAGCCTTACCCTACATTTACTAACCCACTTTTTGGTAACCCAGAAGAATTTACTCATGATCACTTGTCACCTTCAGACAGAAAGAAGATCAGTGTTGATCACATTTTTATTGAACCCAAGACAATAGATTTGGAGAGCTCTTTGGAGTCATCTAATAAAAACCTTTTACTGTTTGATTTTGCTTTACAGAATTCTCTTGGGGAGTTTGCCTATTATGATAGTGTTAACCCAACCATGTCAAATTTCCACGAAGACTCTAAACTTTATTTGAGTGATCAATATTTCGATTATCCATTCACTGGTTATATAACTTTGCCAGACAAAGAGTATACACTTGAATTGTTTGAGATAGTTTGGGAAAGGTGTTGCCAATATTTTTATCTCTATGACAGGGTTGAATTTTTGGAACAGGTTGACAAGGTTTATGAAGATTTGAATGCTCAAACTTCCTCATTTCTTTGTAAATTGTTAGTTACATTGGCATTGGGTGAACAATATGTCTTTTCCAAACTATCATTTTCCCCCGATTTCACCACAAAATACGGTGAGAAGATCAATTCAGGTATTGCTGGGTTGAAATTTTTCACACTTGCCGCCCAGTTGTTCAGATACAATCACGAAAGTTTTACAATCTCCGATATACAAACCTGTGCTTTGTTACTGATTTATGAGCAAATTTTGAATAGAACTACAGCCCTGTATGCCTTTTATGGATTGGCAATACGATTGTTGATGCTGAAGGGTTATCATCGTAAATTGAGGAAAGAATTATCAGATCCAGCACTGAAGGAGAAAAAGAAGAGACTATGGTGGACAATCTACACTCTCACTGTATCATGTTGTGCAAAATTACATTTACCCTTGGAGATCAATTACTCAGAGACAGATATCGACTTACCTATGGAGAACTATGTCAATTTAAACGATGGATTCAAAACCAACTTGTTGGATGCAGAGGTTAAGATTTCAAAATATTTCAATTGCATCATCAGAAATGTCTTTAGCGCCACTTCAAGAAATTTTACTGATCCAAATATCGAGGGCAACACTGGAATGAACAGTATACAGGATAAAGTCGATAAAACCATACAACTTTTGAATAACTATGAGAAGTCCAAATTGGAATTAGCACCGATTTTTGAAAGGTACACTGAAGATTTACTGAAGGGGAACATTCTTACATCGCGTGATGACCTGAATATAGTATTGTCATACAATTGTGCAATCATCTTCTTGACAAGACCTATAGTGCTATCATTTTTTCGTGGATTGGTTAAGGAAACAGATGACACCCGAAGAATTGCCCATACGTCGATCGACTCTGCATATAAGATTATCATCACTTTGAAATATTTGAAGGACTGTTTTCTCTTGCACACTTTTGATTATTGGGACAATCAACGTTGCTATGCAGCATTACTAATATTGACAGTGGCCGGAATGGCTGGTATCAAAAGCAATTTGTATGGTATAGGAGTAGAACTCATGGCCTTCATGGCTAATAGTGGTAATCATGCTGCCAGGGCGTATTTTGCCAAATTGATAACATTGGAGGAATGTTTGACTGAGAATGGGTTAAAACCTATTTACGACAAGCTGTTGAGCACGATGACCACTTATCCAACGATGAAGAGCAACACTTCCAAGAAACTGCAGAATGCTTTGTTGAACAGGATCCTGGTAGAGCCATCGGATATACCTATAGATGATGTGAGACTGAACCTTAGAAAGCCTCGGAAGAGGAAAAGATCCAACTCTGTAAAGAAATCAGGCAAGTCTCAAAAAGATCAAACAACAGTTGCAAAAACACCTATTCGAATACCATATGAGTTAAATGACTCCACATCTATCATTAGTAGTACTACCAGCAACAACAAAATCACTACTACGCCGACCACCAATAATAACAATAACAGTCAATTCAACAGTACTCTTCAATTGCTGCACCAAAGGCATTCCTTAGGGTCTTCATCATCAACTTTGTCAGTCTCGACAAATTCTTCACTGTCATCTTCATCAATAAACAATTACAAATCAATGAATTCAGCCAATTCTGGATCTGCCTCGTTGGAAAACCCACCATTTTCGAATGACCCTGAGTTTT
The DNA here is from genome assembly GCA_030567715.1 of Nakazawaea wyomingensis. Classification (NCBI taxonomy): domain Eukaryota; kingdom Fungi; phylum Ascomycota; class Pichiomycetes; order Alaninales; family Pachysolenaceae; genus Nakazawaea; species Nakazawaea wyomingensis. The sequence goes on from JAJLSQ010000028.1 coordinate 55,113, forward strand.
TTGATGATTTAATGACGGGTATCCAAGTCTGGGATAACCCATTATTTAGCCAAGATTTCATGAACCAGCAACAACAACACCTACAACAACATCTACAACAACAACAACAACAACAACAACAACAACAACAACAACACCTACAACAACATCTACAACAACAACAACAACAACAACAACAACAACAGCAGCAGCAGCAGCAGCAGCAGGAACAACAGCAGGAACAACAGCAACCACAACAGCAACAACAACCGCAACCACAACAACAACAATCACAGATTACCAATAACAATGACATCAACAGTTTCAGCACACATAACCCGATACTCGATTCCATTGCTTCACAGCAATATCACTACCTGAACACATTCTTGCAACAACAACAACAACAACAGCAACAACAACAACATCAAGAACATAATTCTGTCCAAGAATGCCGAACTTCTCCTTTATCTTCAACAGCAACATCGTTACCCCCACCACTGTCAACTTCCACCTCAATAACGAACAAGACTGGCATCCCATCATCATCATCATCCTCATTATCATCATCATCATCATCAGCACCGCAGCAATTAACCTTATCGCAGTTCAACATACCAGCTTCGACAACAACACCTGGAGTGGCACCATTGACTACCATGTCAGATTCCGAATTTTTCGAGACGACATTGACTGAAGCCAATACGCATAACCAAACAGATCTTAAACATCGATTTGATCCAATATCAGGATTTTACAGCCAACTGGATGAATGAATAGAGATATGGTTTTTTTTCCCTTTTTTTTTTTTTTTTTTTATTTGGCCTCTCAAAAACAACTTCAAATCAAATTGATATAATCAATTTGATTTATATTATTATTATACATAGGACAGCAATTCAGGATACAATATGCTTTTTTTCACTGTCATATATATATATTTATATATGGTTTATATTCGAAAAACAGAAACATTTTACCAATAACAGAATGATTTATTTCTTTCTTTCAGAAACCTACACTTTTTGTAAACTTACTCTTCCTATAAATAATTATTTTATTAGTTACATTTGATATCTGATAAGAGAGAGATGAACTTAAAAACGACAGAATAGAAAGTACACCAAACTAAAAACAAAAAACAACAAGAACAACCAAAAGATTTCTAATCAAATTTCTCCATATCATGATGATTATGACCAGACTGGGTTAGTCCACCTTTACGCATATTATCAGCAAAATCATCAACTTCAGCCCATTCTTCATACCAACCTTTGACAAAGAATTTGTCGATTGGACGTCCAGGTACTGGAGAGATATAACACAAGATTCCATAAACAATAAAGGAACTGATGTAACCGACAAAGAAACTTAATTGATAAACTCTTGTGGCACCAATTGGAACGATATGGGTCCCAGTAGCACCAACGAAACCAACAATGTTGGGCAGGATACCACAGAGATAAGCGGCATATGCTCTCCAATTGACACCTTTGGAATAAGTATAAGCACAATGTTTATCCGCAGAATACAAATCAAAAATCTTGATATAACCTCTTCTGATGAAGAAATAATCACTAGAAACTGTACCTGCAATGGCGGAAAGGAAAACAGAGTAAGCCGAAAGATAAGTGGTGAATTTGTTTGATGAAGACATCAAATTCCAAGGACAAATACACAAGGAGATAGCAGCACAGATAAAACCACCTCTTCTGATATTGATATAACGTGGTAAAAGAGCAGTCATATCTGTACCTGCAGATAATGAATTTGCTGAAATATTTGTACCTAATTGGGCAATGGCGAATCCAAATGCAATGAAAAAGACAGCGGCTCTGGCACCACTTGAATTATGAGCTAATAACAAATCAAAGACATCCAACGGAGACCACAAGATGGAACCATCTGGAGTTAATCTTGATGAAGCAGAAGAAATCAAGATACCAACCAATGATGTGACACTGAAACAGACTGGAATGGAGAATAATTGTGACCAAAGTGCAGCTTTCTTTGTGTTGGCAAAACGTGAGAAATCTGGAGCATTGACAATCAATGTGGCAAAATTTGCCAAAGAATTCATGATAGAGTTAACAAAAGCCCAACCGAATGCAGAACCTTTCAAGCTTGAAGATTCATGAATAACGGAACCAATACCTTTTGCCTTAACAATAGTCCATACCAAGAAACCAATAGCTGCAAATGGTACGATATATGCCTTTACAGTGAACAAATGACGAATTTGATGAGGTGGGAACCAAATTGCAGGTAATGAAAACAACCAGAATAAGAAAAATGACAAGAATTGGAAAGTTGTTGCATTTGGTGATTTGATACCATCTGGTATTCTAGTATTTAAATCATTACCAAATATTGCCTTCAACATGGCTTGTACACATTGACCACCAATCCAACCTTGTACACCATACCAAATGATAGCCATAACAACTCTATTGATAATAGGCCATAATGAACCAAAGACACCGAATGAAGAACGACAACTTACAGGAAATGAGATATGATAGTATGTACCAACTCTTGCAGCTAATACGACAAATATACCAGTCATGGAATAACCTATCCAAACTGTGAGCCATGTCTGCCACCAAGTCAACCCCAGCTCTACACCTGTCGCCAGAATTTGGAAAGTGTTGACGTTAAACGAATCTGCCACCCAAAAGAAGATAAAGTTAAACCATGACCATTTTCTTCTAGCAGATTCAACAGGTTGTAAATCAGGATTGAAAAGAAATAATTGTGCAGAGGTCAAATTTCCCTTTTCTTGTAACTCAATTTTGTCCAATATTCTTTTGAAACGATTTCTTGGTTGAGAAACAGTGGCGTTCTCATAAGATTCAGAGGAACCATCTTCGGAGATGTAGTTGATCTCTGTATCATCGATTTTGCTGGTTGATTTTTCATTCATGATCAACCACTTTATTTCAGTATCTTTTTTATATACAGATATTTTCTAGGACAGTTATAGTTGAACAGCTAGCTAAATCAATAAATAAATAAATAAATATCTGGACACCCTCTTTTTCAAAATATGGGGATCTGTTGCAATAGAAAAAATTTGAGAGAACTTGACTAACGGTGAAAAGTGTTTTCCTTTATATAAAATATATTATTATATGCATTATCTTTTCTTTGCTCATCTATCCATCTGACTACAGATAGAAAAGTTTTTTTACCTGTGTGATTTTTTAATGCGGTAAAGTTTGTGCGGTGACTAAATGGCAACAGCAGCCAGCCAACAAACAAGAGCGACCAAGAAAAAAAAATATATAGATAGATAAGAAAGAGTATTGAAAAGGGCTCTTGAGCAGAGCTTTTATTCCCATTTGCATAGGGTACTTAAGTGTGTGCCCAGAGGAACAAGTGTGCTGATAAAATCCCGTTTGCACTGAGTGAGGCACTACCCAAAGCCCAGGGAAAAGGGGTCAAAGCTAAAAAAAAAATAGAAAAAGAAAAAAAACAAAACACAAGATAACAATCGCTTAGCTTACTGTATCGGGTGCTGCTGTCAGTTTCCGAAGAAAATCAACTAATTGGATATCAAATAGCACATCCCTGGGCAAGACATTGATTAATTCACCATTTGATGATGATGGTTGAATGGATGGATTACATCTTGCATGCTTGAGGCGGGAAGGGGGGGGGGGAATTCTATTTCGATTTGAACATAGTAAATCGATGAATGGCTGACACTTTCAACTACTGCCACACGTACTGCTGACATTCAGGCAATGGGGTATTCTTCCATTTGACGTGAGGTTGCTGATTGACAGAAGCAGAGAAGGGGACTTTAACTTAATCAATCAATCAATCCATTTAGTTATCTATCTTCAATATATCTTCTTCACAACATCTAAGTATCTATCTATGCAACCCTTCTAATTTTACTTACTTATCTTTCTAAAGTCCTGTTTTTCCTAAGGCATTTCAAGATTTGGCAAATTTGTGACACTGAAGTCGCCGTTTATTCGGCGATGGTTTGTACTCTAGATACACGACTTTGACTTTGTGTGAGCTGTTTTAATCCGATAAAGAGATAGAGTGGAGATTTTTTTTAGACAGACAGATCTTGGGGCAGATAAATAGATAATGACATATGTGACTCTACATGTTGGTACGTTTAAGATCAACCAATCTTTGACTAAACATAAAAAACATTCTACTCTTCATCAACTGTACTCTTCTATTGTTTGCTATATGATATGGATGATTTTATTATACAGTATCACCCCACTTACTCTGCTTTAATTCTTTCTTTTTGGTTGCAATTAAAAACAATCCGAAACCCTTTTAATTTAAATCAAAGATAACAAGTGGAAAAAAATTAGTCCCTTATTAAGATTTCTTTATCATTCCCATCAATGTAAATTAAACTAAATTAAATTAAAATCGAATTAAAACTGAACTGATTGATTGATGATCTATTCATCATTATCTTCTCGTTGTTCTATAATAGTTTTGAATGAAAATGGTTCATACAGATACCCCTCTCCTTCGAAAAATTTACTCATACTTTCAACCCAATGTAATCTTAACGAATGCAACATTGCAGAAGTTCCCTCCATCAAAACTAATATACAGATGGTTAATACAAACCACATTCCAAATAATATCACTGTCATGAATACTCCAAATGCTCCAGTCATACCAAATGCATTGGATATAGTCATCCCCCATAAAACAGAGGATAATTGATTATGTGCCAAGGATAAAGCCCACAATCTCAAATATGACGCCGTATGGGATACACAATTAAGACAAAATTCAATAGTGTGTATAACTTGATGAATCATAACATCTCCAAATTCAAATGTTTCTCCAACCTCATCTTCTGCAAAATCCTCAATTTGAAATTGATCATCATCTAAATGTGTTTCATGAACATCACTCATACGAGCAACTTCCTCTTCATGAGCTAAATCTCTATATCCTAAAGCCACGGAAGAGTTATGTTGACGACGTAAAGTCAATGGTTTGTATAACAATAACCATGGTACACACACCAAGGCAATGAGAACTAAAAGAACTTGAATTACGCTTTGCCCCCCATATAATTGTTCATCAACTTTCCCAGGTGCTAAAAACATATTGATTAACATGTTCAACAAACCCGGTGGTTGCTTTCCCTTTCCTAACCAATCAACACACCATTTATAAACAATAGTCACAGAGAGGTAACCAAATATACTTTGCATGAATAATAATCCGGGAATAAAATTACCAATCACATCAACTTTTGAATGGAAATATCTATAATTTACCAAGGAAAACATGAATGAATAAGTCATATGAATAAAACCCATCAAAATTGATAATTTCATCTTGTAAGAATTGGTAAATAACAAATTATTTTCAGTTCCATGCCAATTATAATCGAGACCAAAGGGATAAACACCTCCAGTAGATACCGCCTCGAGGGAATCTCCCAGTTTAAATTCTTCAGGCCATTTCCAACCACTCTTGAAAAGTGTCAATGACCTTGAAAACACATCGTTATACATCAACCCAGTATATATCGAGAAAACACCCATTAAAAGGATCATATATCTACCTCCAAAAACCATATCAAAGATTTCATCTCTTTTCATTCTGGATATTGAACTTTCACGTATGATCAACACCAAAGCAGCCATTGCCACGATGAATCCATGTCCTATATCACCAAACATGATGGCAAACATGAACGGGAAGGTGATGATAGATGGTAAACCTGGATTAACCTCCTGATAAGTGGCTATACCATATGCATCAACAATGGCCTGAAATGCAGCTGAAAATTTGTTTGTCTTGTGGAAAGTTGGAGGAGTTCTGTTTGTATTTAACTCATTCACAACGCTAGAGATGCTAGTACCCGATCTTTCGGTAACATCTCTTAAAGCATTTTTGATCGTTGGTAATTCATTAGATGGGATCCAACCTTCTGCAATCAATCCATGTCTTGTTTGATCATAGTTAAACATGTTTAAAGTGGTATAAATCAGTTTTTCCTTTTTGGTGATCAATTTCCAATCTTCAATTTTTGTGGCAATAGCAGAAAGCTCCACATTCAATGCAGAGTCTGTATTCTTAATAACTTGTTCTAAATCAGCAATTTTGATATTTAAAACATCAAGACTAGATTGGAAAACCTCTTCATCACTGTCGACATTATACACAGCCCCGTCTAACGATTCAACAATTCTTCGAGATTTCATCAAAAGAGCATCACCATGGGTGAAAACGATAAAAGCATCTTTCAATTCTTCCCTTTTTGTCTTTTCATTCTCATAAACTCCCGGTAATGGCATATGTGTGATAAATAAATTACCTCTCAAAGTTCTCCATAATATTTGTTCAAGTAAAATGTATTTATCTCTACTGATAGAACCCGCAATCAAACTCATTGAAGGAAGAAATGCTGGGACCTGTGGTGCACCTTCTAATCTAATGTTACCAAATCCTCCTTCCACTGACTGTTGTTGTAATAGCAATCTATCATCTTCATCAAACGATGGTCTCAAGTCATTCACTGCCCCCGGATTATTATTTCGAGGGTTCTCTAAATCTTCAACGTTGTTTTTCTGGAAAAAATCAGCACTTGCCAACAATACATCTCTATTTTCAACTAATTTACTAAGCTTCAGGTTGAAATTTTCAAAATTCGAGTCCAAACTTTGAATTCTTGAGTCTGCCATCAGTACATCACTGGCCATGGTTTCAATTTCAGATGACGTTGGAGAAGCTGCGGCCGGATGATATAATATAGCCGAAGACTCAACCAATTCCACAGAACGATGTTTGACAATGACCGATTGAAGATATCGCAATTGTCTTTCAACATTGTCTAAGTTCCTGATCTCCTTAATGAACGATCTTTGAAAAGTGCTTATTTGAGAATTGAGCTATATTCGTTGCCGGGTTAGTATATATGATATTTCATATATGATCATATGTAATTATGAAAACTTACATCACGAAAGTGAACAATACCCAATTCACCCAATACCAGAGCACAATCTCTTGATATTTCACTTGAAATGTATAATTGGATCAATGACATATCCGCCGAACCTATAGATACGTATGTGTTAGTTAGTACTCCCTATTCAGTCAAATTTTCTACCCCCCCACCTCCACATCAGGCTACAGCCATATACTCAGAAAAAACATACGGAATATGGCTTCATTTGAGGTCGCCATTTTGTCTGTTTCAATTGATCTTCTTATTCTTCTTCTTCTTCAAAGCTTCTACCAATTAGTTGATTTCAATGTTAACTAATCAAAATAATGAGTTGTTATTTTTGTGAATTTGTTTTTTTTTTTTTTTATTTTTTCTTTTCCTTCTCATCTTTTATGAATTAATTTGACCTGCCTCTAATCTTATGATTAACTTAAATTATTTGTACACCGCGTAGGTACTGTTGACTGCTGACAAACGCAGAGATATGAAGATATGGAGGAGGAAGTAGTGAGTTTTGTGTTTCCAGATTGCAAGCTGATCGAAAGCATACGTTATGGGTTCCCATCAGATTTGATTTTGATCGAGGAGATAACCCTTAAAGGGTTTGAGATATATTTGGTGGAGCAGTGGTTCTCTGAGAGAAAGCTAAGTACGCTGATAACAACATATACAGGAAGTCTAGAGGATCATATCACAGCAACTCAACTAACTATACTATCATCGGATGAATCTTTATGGCCAGATTTTTTGAAAACTTATATAATAGAATTGCTAGAATCTCAACATTGTAAACCAAAAGAAACTCCTAGTGGAACAATATATGTTACAAATTTGTCACAATTTCCAAGTAACTTGAATTTGATTGCTGTTAAAAAGGGAGATATCAAAGCTGTCTGGGAAATGTTTACAGTGAATTTGAATTTAAAAAAGATGGGTTGCAGTGGAAGATCAGTATTAACACTTTCACATCCCACACGATCCACGGAGGATAAATTTCGTCAAACTTTCAAAATTCCACCAAACGTGGACATCTTATTTGCAGCCAGAGAACTTGTTTTGATCGTACAGACATTTCTATATTACTATAACTTGCTCCCTGCTAATTTCTGTGATGGAACTCTATGTAATCAAACGGAAGCGGCTGTTCAAACTTGGTGGGACACCATTGGGAACAAATACTATAGGCTAAGACCGAAACAATGGGAAGGTTTATCAAGTACTTCTGTCTGTGCAATAGTTTCTTTTACATTAAATATTAAGATGAGACTAGAAATGTTGAATACGAGCAGCATAGATGTCCCGAAGGACCCACTTAATGTTGAGAGATTTAGATTAGCCATTGGTCAATTTCAAAAACATAGTCTGAAGTACTCTTCAGCTCCACAAGCTCCAGTGCCCCCACCAATACCTTCATCGTTGCCAGTACCTGGAGTCCAGCTATTTACTGAAGATTATTCCTATTTTTTGGATGAAATTACCATCAACAACTTGATGTCTTTTTCAAACCACAAGATGAGCACACAACAGTTCAAAAATGATTTCAACAAGGTAAAAAAGATGTTGAAGAATACAGTAAGTGATATAAGTTCCGGAAGGACATATTTGAATTTGTCTTCATCGAATGCGGCTTTGCCCATAGAAGATTCTTCTAGCCCTGATTTTAGAGATTTAGATGGATTTAATGATTTAATAACCTTGGATATAGAGAAGATGGCACATTTCATGCAAGGAAAAAGGCTTGTGTATTTGTGGAAGGGAAAAGGAAAACAAGTTGATATTGATGATGTTTCTTTAGCTAAATCCATAAGAGACCAATTGGAAAGACAGAGGCATCGTACAGATAGAGCTTCAACCCAAACAGCAGCGGCAAATTCCCATAGTGCTGTCGATTATCTATCTCTTCCGGCAATAGCGATAACCGAGACAGCATCAAGCAGAAATAGTGAAGGTCGAAGAAGATACAGTAGCAATGGGAAGTCCTCTACTAACGGATCGACAACTGGGTTTGATTTATCTGAAACAGATGATTCTTATGACAATGAACCGGAAAAGAAAAATTTATCAATACCCACAAGCAAATACAGTGAAGACAGTCAACCTAGAACTTCCAGTGTTTCTCAATCGGAAATGTGGCTTTTGATGGACAACAACAAAAATTTTCAATATCAGCTTCAAAGAAGATCATCCTTCCCGTTTATGAACAAAGAACTAAACAACTCTTTAGTACTGCACAGACAAGACTATTCAGTGGAAGAGAGCTCTGTTTCAGATGGGCATATACCAACAAATGAAACAAGTGAGTATCCCCAAAGATTGAAACGAACCAACAGTTTCACACTTATAGAGCCTTCCATCTTGGTTTGGGATTATCCCTTTTCTCCCTCAGTTAACAGAATTGCTGCGGAATACTTATCCATCAAGGAGGAGTTGAACTCTAACCTTAAGGAATCCAGTGACGATATTAATAACTATATATCCGAGATTGAAAGTTATCTTCTGTCAGATGAGCCTAAAGCATCTCTTTCTGCAAATTCAAGAAAGGTTCACAAATTGTTAGACCATAAGGGAATCGATGAGTTATATTATAAGGTCAGTTCAAAATCAGAGTTTATCGATCTAAAGGTGAAGGATATCGATCTTTTGAATTCAAGATTGACTTATGAGATGAGACTTTTGAATAGCAAAGTAAAAGATGTAGAGGACAACTTGCGTCAATTGCAAGATTTCAAGTTGAAAAAAGTGATGGAAAATTTGTCAAAATACCAGCTGGAAAGGCCCGAGTTGAAAACCCGTTTACGAAAATACAGAGATCTTCAGATTTCACTCACTGGAAACACAGAAGAAATTGATTCAATAACAGTCCAATCTGACGCTACCGTAGAAGAGAAGAAAAAACCTTTTCTTATGGCTCTTCAACTTTATTTGTTGGCTGTATGGCATGAGTTGCTAAAAATATTTTCATTTGAACACAAGATGGATGATAAGGCAATTTCCGGCCTTAATTGAAGATATAAAGAAGAGTTACTGTGTAAATAGTTGTACGTATCCTTTTTTTATTTCCCAAAAGTAGTGCGTTTAATATCGAAGAAAAGAAGATGTCGTGTTTTATGTTTTTGTTTTTGTTTGTGATGGAAATGAAAAATTCTGATTCCAGTGACGAGTTAAACCATATAAAGCATCAACAAGAAGGAACTAACTCTCTTAAAAAATGTCCAAAAACTTTCAAGGTAGAGTTAAGTCTGTTATTTCAGGCGACTCAGTCATCTTAGTTAATCCAAACCACAAAGCTAGAACTCCTCCAGAGGAGCGTATTGTTTCTTTGGCATTCATCCAAGCTCCGAGAAATGAGGAGCAATTCGCTTTCGAATCAAGAGAGTTCTTGCGTAACTTATTGGTGGGTAAAATTGTCAATGTGAAAATTATCAACACTGCACCTTCGGGCAGAAATTTTGTGGATATTTCATCTCCAATTTTTTCAAGTTTAGCTGCAGAAGTTGTTGCTCATGGTTGGGCTAAGGTTAGAGATAGAGTTAACCAAGAAGAGGCTGAATCCCTTAAAGAAATAGAAGAAAAAGCTAAACTGGAAGGTTTGGGAATTTGGGATAGCAAGGCTAAACCAATTGAAGTTCTTGAAACTTTACCAGAGTCTGCCATTGAAAAATCAAAGACTTCGCCTTTGCACTCCATCGTTGAAAGGGTGTTTTCCGGTGACAGATTGAAATTAAGATTCTTGTTGGATAAGACTACTCATGTTGAGACATTAGTTCACATAGCTGGTGTCCGTGCTCCTACAACGGCTCCTTTCAATGAACAAAGTAGATATTATGTTGAGCTTTTTGAGTTGGCTAAAAATGTTACCGTCAAAATTTTAGGTGAACTCTCCAATGGAATTCCTATTGCCCAAATAACTGGTAAAACGGGTGATCTTTCCGAGAGTTTGTTAAAGGAAGGTTTAGCAGAAGTTGACGATAGACAATCCATTTCAATTGGTGCTTCTGGCATGTCACATTTACGTGAGACTCAACAGCTTGCTAAAGTGTCTCTGAAAGGTCAATGGGCAGGTGTCCGTCCACCAAAACTGGTAACCAGTGCCTTAAATTCAACTGAAAGTCACGAGTTGGTACCTGGTGCCAAATTAAGTGCCACTGTTGGTAGAGTCATAAGCGCCGACACCATTAATGTTTATCTTTCAAATGACAAAGAAGTTACAGTTTCTCTTGCTTCAGTTCGTGCCCCTCGTCAAAATGATCCAAACACCGCACCATTTGTTACCGCTGCACGTGACTTTGTCCGTAAAAAGGCAATTGGTAAGAAAGTTACCGTTGTCGTTGAGGCAATTAGACCAAAATCAGATAATTTCGACGAACGTCCTATGGTTGATATTATCTTACCAAATGGAGCTAGCTTATCCAGCACAATTATCGAATCTGGTTGGGCTACTGTCATTAGGCATAGAAGAGATGACACCGACAGATCCAATCAATGGGATTTGCTATTGGAATTAGAGCAAGGCGCTCTCAAAGCAAAGAAGGGAGTTCATGGTAAAGCCCCAGAAAGTGGAAAGATCATTGAAGCTAGTGAAAACAAAGCCCGTGCCTCATCATTTTTGCATAATTTCAAAGCCAGATCCAGTATTTCTGGAGTCGTAGAAGCAGTTATTAATTATAATAGATTTAGAATCTTCATTCCTCGCGAGTCGATGAAATTAACCTTGGTACTAGGTGGATTGGCTAATACATCAAATTCTGATGTAGACCTTTCAAGTAAAGCATTTGGTTATGTATCCAAAAAAGTCACACAGAGAGACGTTCATATTAATATATATAATAATGATAACACGGGTGCCTTTGTTGGTAATTTATTCCTCCAAGGTCAAAGTGCTCCTTTGCAAGTTCAATTGTTGAGTCAAGGTCTAGCAAAGATTCACGATTACTCAGTCAGCCAAACTGGATTTGAAAATGAATTTGTAGAGGCACAGACAACGGCACAGAAAGAAAAAATTGGCTACTGGGAGCATTACGATGAGAATCTGATTAAGAAGACAGAGGTTGAACAGATAACAAAGAAAACAGCCGAGTTAAAAATCACTCAAAACTATCTCAACGTTAAAGTAACATATGTCTCGGATGAGGGAACTGTATATTTCCGTTGTTTGGAAGGGACCGCTGATAAGTTCAAATCTTTCCAGGATTCCATGCGTGCCGCATTGGGAACTTCACCTGCGGCAAAACCTTCTCCAAAGAAGGGTGATATAGTTGCAGTAAAAGATTCCGAAAACGGATTGTTTTATCGTGCAAGAATCGTTTCCCATACGAAAGGAGAATATCAAGTTCAACACATTGATTATGGAGTAATCGACAGTGTCAATGCTTCATCAATTGCTACTTTACCTCAACAATACAGTGTATCTGCCTATCCAGCTCAGGCTCGTTCATCAAAGTTGGCCTTGATCCACTTCCCACCTTCACAACCCCAGGATTACTTGAGTGAGGCCATCGATATGGTATATGACTTGACTCAAGATACAAATGAGTTGGTTGCTATTGAGTATAGACAAAGTCCCGTTTCTGGTATTGATTCTGAAATCTCATTGGTGGATTTCTCGGCAATTAAAAACGGTGCTAACAAAAACGAAACCATCAACAGAGAGTTGGTCAGAAATGGTCTTGCTATTGTAGATGGGAAAGTTACTGAATTTGAGAGAGCCTTGAAATCAGAGTACGACGCCTTAACCGAACTTCAAAATGATGCCAAGAGAAACCATATTGGATGTTGGAGATTTGGTGATATCGAACAAGATGATGACTTATAAAAATCTGAGAAGATTGAAAAGTTAAAGGATATATAAATATCTAGTAAATACATTTTTTTTAAGATTTTAAATAAAAAAATATTTATTAGTTTTGTTTTCATTGTCTTAATGATGTAATAGATATAATAGTATGTACAAGTTTATTTTGGAGACTCATTATTTTTTAGCAGATTTTCCCTTCTTTTTTGAAGGTGTTTGACCTTCGATGAAAGCAAGAATTTCATCAACGGACTGGTTGGCAATCTCTGGAACGGATATGGCATTTTGATCCTTGGTAGATTTTTTCAGGTTCGATTGGTTCAAACTGGCTTGAAGTAATTTACCATTCTTCTTCACTTTTTTACCATGATTTGAGCCAACAATGTTGTCCAATTTCTTCAAATCTTGTTCTTGCTTTGCGCTTACTTCATCACGACGAGCTTTAAAAGCGGTCAAAGCTTCAATCCATTTCTTATTGTCCTCAGTCAAAGCATCTTCTTCACCAACTCTGTTCTTGAAAATTTCATAAGCTTGTTCCATCTCTTTGATGGCAGATGCTACATCATCATCCATCAAGAAGTATTGTCCTAATTGATATCTTAACATAGCAGTGATTTGAGAATTTCCACCATTAGTTTCGCTACTGATACGAATTGCATGGTCCAAGATGGATACGGCCTGTTTGTATAATTTCTTTTCTTGTAATAATGAAGCAACGTTGGTCAACGTAGTGACAACACTAGGATGATCATTACCAAATATGATGAACCAGTCAGACAAAACACGGTTATAAATCACCAAGGCATCAGCAGCATTGTTATTTTCCTGTTCGAAAAAAGCACTGTTGACTAACGCCAACAAGGTATCATGGGAGTCAAATCCCACACTTCTTTCCAAAATAATGACTGATTTTCTAGAGATATCACAAGCTCTATCTGATAACCCGAGATCATGGTAAGTCTGAGCCAAAACAGAGTAAGCCCTACCAACCTGAGGATGGATGTTACCATAGATCTGTTCGTAGAATTGAACAGCCTCCACTAACAAATTCAAACCAACTTCATGCTCTTCTTCTGATTGGATTCTTACACGACCAGCTTCCCAAATCTCTTCAACCAAAGTAGATCTGTAGATGGAATCCTTGACAATAGGGTTCAATGACATGATGTCTTCAACTTTAAAAGATACCGGTTCAGAAGGGAGTATTTTCAAAGTTTCAATTGTTGCTTCCGGTATAGCTGATTTTCTACCCTTTTTACCCTTAACCCTTGTGGAAGGAGTATTGGTGGTGGTTGGAGTTACGCTCTTGACAGGTTCCAATTGTTCCTTGGTGAAAGCATACTTCCTGGAAGCCCATTGAATACCAAATTTCTTCGCAATTTCTCTGACCAAAGGAATTGGTTTGATCAAGGTGTTGATCCAGTTCTCAGGTAATTGATATCTGTAACGGATATAAACTTCACTTGTTACTAATTTGATGACTTCTTCAGGCGTCAACTCAATAAAAGAAATTACCTCATCGATATAGATATGTTTCAAAGTTTCATCCAACTCTGGTTTAGGTGAGCTGTTAACATGGCCGCCCAACAAACAGTTGTGGAAGTGAGCAATACAGTATGGAACCAATGGTAATGGCAAGTCCGAGGTATAGTCACGTAAGACATGTTTAACAGCACGAGAAACCATCTCTTGGACAGAGACGGAATACAAGCTTTGCAAAGCAGAGACTACTGGTGTGAAATCAGCCTTTGATTTCTTTTTCTCATCTTCCTTTTCTTCATCACCCTTGTTCTTCTTCTCTTCTTCTTTTGCAACATCAGCCTTTGCCTTTTCCTCTGCATCTTTAGTAGCAGCGTATGTCAGGTTCAGTTTCTTAACTTCTTCAAGAGACAGCAGCTCCTTGGACAACTCTTCTTCTTTGAGTCTCAAGACTTCATTAGCAAGATATCCCAAGTAACGGACATTGATACCACGTTTGTGTAACAAACTTGTCAAATGGCTACCATCGATTGGAGCCATAGATCTTGAAGATGAAATATCGGCAAGGAATTCTGGGATCAATTGGGCGGTGACAAATTTGGAAACCTCACGTACTCTTTCCTCATCATCCTTCAACTCTTTGGCGGTTTCAGCAGATACAGTTGATGCATCCAAGGAAAAAGCATCAGGATTTAAGGCGAATTCATTTGGCGCTATAGTGATGGTAGGCTTGTCATCAGAGGCGACAGCGTCAGTGTTGGATTCCTTTTCAGCCTCGATTTTCTCTGTCTCTCTCTTGACAATGACAGCGACTTGACGCTTCCACCATTCTTCAACAGCCTCATGTCTTAATGTCAGTTCACGGTGTGGGTATGAATCAACATGACCAGGTTGCCAATTGGATTCAATGAACTCGATATCCAATGGAGTAGTACGATATAAATCAATGATGTAATCACGTCCATCAGTGCCTTTCAAACCTTTGGTCTCGACAGATGTGACAAGTTCTTTTTCAGTGGATGTACCATTTACCCAACCTTTGTGGGATTTCAAATGGAAGGCTTCCCCAATAGGAGTGAATTTTTCCTTGAAATTTCCATCGGTGAATAATTCAGTTCCGGAACCACTCAAACCATAAACAACTTTTTCAGCTGCACCATTTTCTGATTCTGGCTCATCATGGTTGAAAATCCCTGGTACCGGGGCTTGACAGACAACTCTTTTACCACAGTAATCGACAATAGCGGTCAAGATATGATAAACTCCGCCTACATCCAACTTGTTCAATGAACTAACAGACAGGATATCTCTTGAAGCAGCAGCTCTTGCCGCTTCATTACCACCGGTGTTGACAAACCTTTCAGCTGCATCAGCTCCAAATGAGTAAAAAATACCATTTCTTAAAAACACTTGCAAAGAAGGATCTTCTTCAGGAACAATCGGTTGCAATTCACCTCTTATAATAGCCATAGCAGTCTTAGTGGCACTGGATGTGAATTCGTATCCAGTTCTGTTCAAAAGCCTTTCTCTCATGAGTCTTTCTGGGAATGTTTCATGGGACAATTCTCTAATACTTTGATACTCTTCATTCCAATCTTTGTTCAAATCAGCACTATCTGGACCACCAACCAAGTAATTGAGCTGAGATCTAGCTAAATCTGGTTGAGCCTTTGGAGGAGGGGAATTGACAATCCATGGGTTGGCCAAAAGAGTGTTACCTGGTGCCAAGTAAACCTCAGGTTGTGTTTGGGCAAGTAATCTGGCATTGATTTGGATTTGTTCAGATAATTTTGGAGATACAGCAATCAACAACTCAAGTAATGAATGAAATTTGGATGAAATTGGTTTCTTGTTGGAATGGGTGATTTTTTTCATAGATCCATCAAAATTTGAAGATGAAGATCTATTGACAAAGAAACCAGATACATGAGACGTAATTTGATAGACATCACCGTCCAAAGTCAGAGCTTGTAAATATAGCAAGTCACCTTTTAAGGCCTGGTAAGAGGTAGGAGGATTCCAAACTGAAATTGCCAATGATTTTATAGCTGGTGAGATTGAAAATTGAGATTTAATCGAGTGATCTTTCAAAGCAGCTGGTTCAAGAATGGCTTCAGTGGCAAGGATAGCCTTGATTTTTTCCTCGGGATTAAACTCCTTAGTTTTGGCATCCTCTTCTTTTGCTTCTTGAGATTCAGATTCCTTTTTCTCCAGTACCAGTTGAATTTCGTTCAAGTCCAACTTTTGGAATTTTGAAGTTCCGTTATAGACACCATCGGTAGTTGAAAAAGAATTGAATTCCAATCCCAAGATATCTCTAACCTTCAAGATGTGCTCTCTGGCCAATGATTCCGTATATGGCTCCTCTCTCAAATGCAACGACAACTCTTTAACTTCTTCCAACTCATGGGACCCAATAAGTTCTGCCAAACTCAAAGCTTCGTCTATTTTAAAAGAATCATATGTCAATGAAAAATTAGTGTACTGATTTGATTTGGGAAGCGATGAAATGAGCTGTTTGATGTCCAGGATTGTCTCCCCTGTAGAGATTGACAATGTGATTCTCTCCTTGTCATCTGGGAATTCAATATGAAGTTGAATGGCTATGATTTTTTTGGCAGAAAAAACGTTAGTAAAGTTCATGATGATAACGATGAGATGTTGCGATATACTCTCTTTCTCTCGCTCAAATAGTTGTGGGGAAGACAGGAAACCAGATGAGAGGATCTGAACCTCTTTTTCAGTTTCTATGGTACTTACTATCTACAACTGCTGATGTAGCAGCGGGTTCCTCTGACATTGTTGTAACTGTTGTGAAGAGAACTCTAACTATCTAGTGCAAGCAGTTAGTGAGTTACTTTTGAGTTTTTGATTGTTTTTTTCGTTCAACTACCGACTGAAAAAAAAAAAAAAAAAAAAAAGCCAAAAACCAAAAAACGACAAAATACCGGAGGAGGAAAAGAGACAAAGAGAAGAAAAAGAAGGAGAGCGGAGCGGCTTTCGCGTATTGATATTTGCCCGACTACCCAGGATGGCAGCACAGACTAAATTACACAAAGGTGAGAAAGAATTTGAAGACTAAAATAAAAAGCTATAGATATATAAATATATTTATATATATAAATGCTGTTACTATTTACTGTCTTTATCGAGTTAGGATATCAATCTTCTCGATGGTAATACACAATCCATATCAGCGGGCCAAGAAAAATAATTAAAAACTGATTACATCTTTCAAATAACCACAATATTAACAAAAACAATGATAAGAATAATAAAACTCCATGCTCCCAAATATGCAAGATTTCAACAAATTGATAAAAATTCCCTTAAATTCATTACTGAATATGAAGGTAATCTTTTTCATTTCTGTTTTTGTGCTTGATTTTATGTTAAAGACCAAGTGATCTTTTCACTTGTTGTCTAACAATACTATTGTACTTCAGTCTATCATCTCTCCACAATTTACATGCATCAATGTTGGCCCCACTCTCCGTGTTCGGTTCAGCAAGCATACTCATCACACTTAACAAGATCTTCTCCACACTCTGTACAGGTGACCATCTTTCCTCTGCTCTCTCGTATTGTAAAGGATCATCACCAGGTGGGTGTAATATTGAGATACAGACTGTACCATCTGAGTATATATTTGGGTGTAAAATTGGTGGATTGAATTTTAAAGTTGGTGGAGATAAGGGATAATCCTTTGGGAAAGTTAATGTTGCTGCAAATACACCATTTTCATATGGAGTATCAGGTGGACCTTCCAAGAGGCATTCCCAAAGGAACAAGTTGTCCTCACTCACCGGACCTGCAGCAATTCCCTCTGGGGCATCTTGGGAAAGTTCCTGGTACTCTTTCAACAATCTACGATTAGCTGGTGCCATAATAGTATGGTCTGTGTTTATATATCTCTTTTGGTTCTTTGTTGTCAAACTGCTTTCTTTATTTAAAGATCAACTTTACTTATCGTCAAACAGAGAAAAGGAATACGTAAGTTTGTGTTCGCTCAATCCATCTGAATCGGGCTATTTCTATTAATTAGATACACGACTTTCGAAATACTTTTTTTCAAATTGATTAGCGCCCCAGTGGGTTTCCTAATCTGCATTATTCTAGTGCACTACTGATGAACTAGCCCCAGCTGGATGTACCCAAAATGGAAACTCTAAAAGAGAAAAACGAGCAAATTTTAATTTTAACTCACTAATTGGAGTGAGAGAGAGGAAGAGTCAACCAGTCAGCCCAGCGCAGCCCAGACTGACAGATTCTGACATTGTTAGAACACACAGAGAGAGAGAGAGCGAGAGAAAGAAAGAAAGAAAGAAAGAAAAAAAGGAAAAGGAGACCAGTTTGCTTATTGACTAGGGACTGTGACTTTCGAGACAGATAGCTGATGATAGCTTGGATCACCTTAGAATGATATTGGTAGAGGGAGAAAAATATGCCTGTGTCCAGTGTATAAGGGGTCACAGGTCGTCCACCTGCCAACATACAAAGAGGCCTTTGGTGCAAGTCAGATCAAGAGGTAGACCCAACAATGGTGCTGACCATAGAGTAACGGTCTTTGCCGACGATGCTGCTGCCGCTGCAATAGCCTCCAAAGCTAATGAAGATGAAACAATCGAGAAGACGAAGAGAAAGCTCTCATGTTGTTCAGATAATAATAATAATAAGCTCATTCTCAAATTGGATGAAGTGAAAGAAGAAGAACCAAAAGAGAAAGAAAAGTTTTCAATAGTCAAAGATACTTCTTATGTCAATAACAATTCAACTAGACCATGTCTATGTTCTCCAATTTTACAAAAGGCAACGACTGATTTCCAAAACACAACCGACAAGAAGGATGCTATCAATGACAATGTTGGTGGCTCAAAATCCAATGGATCAAAAAATTCTTCATGTGGTAGCTTAGCAGCAGAAAATCAACCAGTTATAGTGCTAAAGGCTTCAAGAAAACAACTTTACAACGTGACAAAGGGTTCTTTGAACCTTATTGGCCCAGTCACTTCGGAACAACTCCAAGCAGCTCTGTTACTGAGAAGATCTTCAAAGAGTCATAGTCATAATGGCAAATGTACTCGTTGTAATAGATCTCACATGGCAAAAACACCAAAGAATCCACCTAAAACAAGACAAATGTCATATTCACTATCGTCGTTGTCTCTCAAATCAGCTGCTGATGATGAAAGTTTTAAAGACAGTCCAACAAATTCAGGTTCGGCAACTCCTGAGACAGAATATTATTTACAACCGGTGAAGGATAATAATTACAATGGGCAATTATTTGATAATCTCCCGAAGCTGCCATTAGTTTATGATCTAGTTTACACAGAATCTTGTTGTACCGTACCTGGAATGTGTTGTTGTGCTACTGAAAATTGCTCATGTATTGGTTGTTCAGTACATAATGTTCCTCAAGCTCAACATCCACAACAAAACATGTATAAAGGTTCTGCTGGCCAGACCTATAATTTCGATTACCTCCAAACAATTGATCCAACACAACAACAGCAGCAACAGCAGCAACAACCACCTCCACTACCACAACAACAACAACAACAACAACAACAACAGCTATTCATGGCACTATCACATTCACAACAATTCCCACATCCTGAAGTGGGGTCTTCAATGATATTTGAATCTGATGGGGCCAAAAGTAATGAACTTTTTGATTACGCGCACTTATTTGAATCATTTGATCCAATGGATGATTGTTCATGTTTACCTGAAGAATGTGCTTGCTACAACTGTCCTAAACATTTAATTGTGGATGGAATAAGATTATCAGATGGGGTAAGAGTAGCGTCCACTCCTACAATTTCAAATAATGGTACTCCGGATTTCAATTTTGATGAAAATAAAAGTGTGATAGATCCTTCAGAGAATAAGACTACAATTACAAATTTGTTGTTCAATGAACTTTCCAATGAAGACACAATTGATATGATGGAAGATTGTAGTTGTCCAGCTGATAATTGTAATTGCGTGAATTGCTTTAAACATGGAATTTTCAATAATGAAGTTGTGAATTTTGAGACACCAGCATTGAATTTGATTCCGGCAAGTAACAGCCATAATCATCATCATCTTCATCATAACAACAATAACAACAATAACAACAATAACAACAACTACATCAATGACAATCTCTCTCCCGCGCTGCATTACAATGGATCTGATAAATTATGAATGAAATAGCATTACAATGGATCTAATTAAATAAGAATTGACAAACAGCATTACAATGGATCTGGAAAAAAAAATATGAATTGACAAACAGCCAAGAATTATCAATCTCATCTCTTTAAATATATATATATAAATTACATGCAACAAAAATTTTGTTTGCTTCATAATAGAGATTTAACACTCTCGACACCTTGTATAAAAATGACACTGAAATAGATCAAACTTTTCAAAAATATTCATCCGATTCACCCTTTATTAATCCCATTTTAATCAAGACTTGCTTTGCTTCTCTTCTCCCCGACATCCAAGCTCCATGAACAGCACCGGCACCATCTAGAATAGTATGTTCCCCAGCAAATCTCACATTCCCCAACCCTTTCGAGAGCTGGATGATTAAATTCGTTGGATCATCACCGGGATAACAGGCAGCATATGAACCTCTGGAAAAAGGGTCAATGGTCCATGAACTACCTGTCACTTTTCTAGGCAGTGGTATCTCGGACCCCTTTTCCAAGTTGGATAATTTAGACATGATAGGTTTCATGTAGTCCCAAGCCTTATCGACATTTTGTTCCAAGTGTTGAGTCAATTCTCCCTGTGTAAAAGCCATCAAAACCGGTATTTTATAACTAGTGTACAAGTTGAGGATTAATATAGGAAAATCCCAACTCTTGGGTAATTTATCACTCTCTGGAATGAAATCTGGGATTTGGGGCTTTACACCACATTTTATCTGCTTCAACATTTCAGAGTCCAGAGATCCAAGAGATATGAATCTGTCGGTGGATTCACCTTCCCAAAACAACTCATCAAATTCAAATACAAACTTTCCTAGAGAACCAAAATGCATCATATCCAACGCATCTGTTAATCTAGTAGGCAACAGTGGTTCCCACAATATTCCAGCTTCCTGACGATGATCTAATTGCAATATGCTTTGAGGTACTGTGACTATGCAGTAGTCACAATGGTATTCATCTCCATTGATGGTGGTTATAATAATCTTATTTTTGCTGTTAAGTGGCCGTTGTATCTTTGTCACCACAGTTGAAAGGTGAATGTTCTCACTTGGAATTCCCTTTACCAATCTTGTGACAAGAGAGCTGTATCCACTTACAATCATGCAGTTCCTGCCCACATTATCGACCATTGCATATTTACTACTCATCGAATTCCAACTGATTCCATGCCAGAGCTCCAAATATCTAACAATCTGAGGACTATATCTGATTTGATCATCTGTAAGAAGTTTCCGTTGTTTGAAACAATAGTCTAAAGTTTTAGAATGAAGGGATACATCTTTTTGATCAAGATTTTCAAAATAATCCAACTCTATAAATTTCACCATTTCATTTGCAACCTGTTGAAGCTTTAGTTTTCTATCATCCACCAACCCTTGTTCTGTTATATATATAGGATCACTGTCATCATAGTATAATTTATAAGATCCATCCTCAACCACTTCATCGAATAACTCGTTGGATAAAGTGTCATGGAACCACGAGGCACCAACATCAACTTTCATCTCCTCATTACTGTTTAAATCGATTGAGAGTAATCTTCCTCCAATACGGTCTCTTCCTTCTAATAACTCAAATTTAACACCTTTTTCATTTAGATCTTGAGCTGCTTTTATACCAGCGATCCCTCCACCGATAATCACCACCTCAGTATTGTACAAAACCATTACGCTTTCTTAAGATTTTTCAAAAACTTTTCAGATAAAAAAAAGTCCCAAACGTTTTTTTTTCATCAGCTTACATGTGTATATTAACATGAAAAAGCTACTTTTAACTACTTACTACTACAATAAATAAACAGCGTTGTTTTTCAACTTGATGGGAAAATTGTTGTCAAACTATGTCTTGGTTATATTTATAATTCTGTGTTGAATTATTGGATTTATTCAGCATTTTCATTGGTTCAAGCATAATTATTTCATCATTATCTTTATCCGTATCTTTAGCTTGGAAGAATATCACTCCTTTGAAAGCGATACGGTGGAAGGAAATCAAAATCCATAATAGAGCAAATAAACCTATCACATGATTCACCAATGAACCTCCGTCCACGGTGGACCTGGTTGTTTTGAAAGTTATGTTTTCAGATAAGGAGCTGAACAGGAAAGATTGAACCACACCATTTAACAACACGATAAGTCTATGGATGATGTAATTCCCAAAACACAACAGCAGTTGAATAACACTGAAAACACGTAACCTTTCAAAAAACCTCTCATTTGAGCTCTCTGTCATTTTACTGCTATCACCTTTCATATTGGCTACATAGTTGATCACAATTTTGGTGTTCATTATCATAAAATGAGACAAGGCATAAAACATTGTAGTGACCCAGATGATGTAGTTAGAAATGTACGTCCACCTAATTGCTGTCTGATATACAACAGAGATCCTATCTCTTAACAACATAAATTCACTAGTTTGACTGATGAGTTCTAATGTCGGATTTGTGAACACTTGACTTGGTAAATTCTCAAAAATGTAGAAATAAGCCGCCAATTTGGAATAAGTATCCTTATTGCTATAATTAAATGGCGCTGCATATCTCTCTGTAATATCAAAATGGAAGGGTAAAATGTCGGGGATTGAGTTGTTGAACGATACTTCCTGTATGTAGTACTTGGGCTCCTTAATAACACCGATATAGAAGCATGCAAGATCCATATGAGTTGTATATTTGCACTTAACGTTTAATTCTCCATGTTCCAAGAAGACTGGGATCAATTTATTATCCAACTCAAATAAGGGAGTATTCACGCTCTCGGGAGGTGGTAAACTAGAATTGTAATCGGACATATATACATTCCCCATATTTTTGAAAAGATGTGCCATTCTAGGACTTACGTGATAATGCTCGAATGAGAGGCTGGAGTTAAGTGAACTGTCAAAGAGCTGTATGTAGATGTCAAAAATTGTCATAATGACCAAAGTAGCCATAAATAAGAATATCATAGTGGGAACCGTTCCCAAGCGACTGAGATTTATCTTCTTTTGAAGTGTTTTTATCCAGAACATGATCTTTGTGGGACGACTTATTGATGGGATGTTTTAAGGTATTGACTTGTGGTGAGGGCAGTTATCTTTTGATTACTAGTTATTTATAAGTGAGTAAAACTCAATGTATCCCCTATTCGCGCTTAATCTCTGATGAATAAAACACAAATTTTCTTTTACTCACAAACAATAATCAAAAAAGATGTGCCACAAAAAATTATAGCGGCGGTAAATATAGTAGTAGTTTTCTACTGCTTGAATAGAAATCTGTTCAAAGAATTTGAGACTTTTCTGTCTACTCACCTGTTGCAATTGAAAACATCCACATTCATCATCTTCCTTGGATAATTGTATCTAGTTGAACGACACCAGTTCTATCAAATTTTTTTGTTTTTCATTAAGTAAAGTTTTGTTCACTCTCTGAATATATAGATTGAAACTCTGTATATTTGTGGTTGTTTCTGTTCCTGTTTCTACAAATTTTGTATTAGAGTTGATTTGATCAAATCTGTCACCTCGTGATCTTTAGGAAAAATTTCGCGCTTACACAAAAACGAACACCCTTTTAAAAACTTTTCTTGTGAAGACAAAGCACACCAATACCACGATGACTTTCAATGATGCAGTTTACATATTAGGAGCTGGAACTTTGGGATCACTTGTTGCCTATGAACTTGCGTCAAGAAATCCACTGTATCATATAGTGCTACTTTTCAGAGACGATAAGAAGGTAAAAAGATTCGAACAAAATGGTTCCAAGGTGACCATCTACAGGGCACCAGATAACGTTTCTGTTTCGCTGACTGTGAAGGCCAGCTGTCCATCAATGATGGTTGCAGAGAATAATCAAATCTCCAACATGATAGTGACGACCAAGACATACCAAACAGAATCGGCTTTAGCGCCTTATCTTTCATTAGTCTCTTCATCGAGCAATATTCTTTTCATCCAGAACGGACTTGGAGTGGTGCCAATATTGCATGATAAGGTTTGGCCAAATCTGGAGCTATCTCCTAATTTGTTCCAAGGGGTAACCAATCATGGAGGTTTTAAATCTCCAAATGTAGAAGATGAGTTCCAGTACACACACGCTGGGTATGGAGACTTGAAAATTGCACAGATACCAAGGAGTACTGATTCAAATTCAGATGAAATGGAGATTGGAAACGTCTTTTTGGTCAAAGAATTATTGAAACCAAAGATGTTGAACACTATTTTATACAAATATCCTGATTTATTAGTGGTTCAAGTTGAGAAATTTATCGTTAATGCATGTATCAATTCTATAACAGCTATCTTGGACTGTGTCAATGGCGAATTGAACACCTTAGAAACAACAAGAGACTTATTCAAAAGCATAATATCGGAATGCATTGGAGTTTTTTCCCAAACTATGCCAGAATTGGTTCTGAATGAAACATCCAAGGAGATTTTGGATATAGATAGGTTAGTGGATCATGCTATAAATGTTGGTACCGTAGTGAACAAGAAGAACTCTTCTTCGATGAGAGAGGATTGTCTCCATTTGAGAACGACCGAGGTGGACTTCATCAATGGATACGTAGTCACCTCGGCTGAGGCAGCGGGATTAAAGGCTGACGTGAATAAGACCATTACCTTGTTAGTGAGAGCTAGACTAGCCTTGAACAGATCTAGAAACTTATAGAATAATATATAGAGATAAAAGCTTTGTGATGTCAAATTTGATTGCATAATACACAGTTTTCCCCGGTAGTGTGACCAAGGACGAATTCATCCTCTTTGTAACTTTTTGTTTCGTTTTTTTTTTCTCTTTTCTCTTTTTGAGTGTGTAGATTTGAAAAAGTGTCACTTGTAACGACTAGCCGGGACCAAAGTTCAATCATCAATACTTGTTTGAAGTTGAGAAGAGGATTTGAAAACTTATCTCATTCTGATTGGATTCCAGTGTGGAAAATACAAAGATCATGGATCCTTGGAGCACTCTGAAGACTTTATCATCATCAGCTTTTGCTCTGGCCTCAGATACCAGCCACTATTTGAAAGTGCTAGCAGCTAAGAAGTCTTTGTCTGTGTTGGCCAACAACTCGGATTTGTTACTCAAGTTATGTCTTGCTTCTTCTGAGGGGAACAACTCTATAGTGAAGGATATATTGTCCGAAGACTCAACAATCTTGAATGCCGTGGATAAAACTGGATTGACACCGTTGATCTACGCAATTTGTTTTAACAAGTTGGAGGTGGTTGAATTATTGATAGACTTTAACGTTGATTGTAATGAGCCCGATACTTTGTATGGTTGGACTCCGATAATGTGGGCCACGTACATGAAGTTCCCACCAATTGTCACAGTTTTGTTAAACAATGAGGCCGATCCTTATATGAAGCCTAGCAAGAGCTCGACCAATGCCATCGATTTGGCATTGCCTGGAACTGAAATGTACGAGTATTATCTTGACCATAACATTATTAAACCGGCTTCACTGAATTTAATTGAGAGCAATGACGATGGGAATGACTTCTTTGGCTCGAACAAAACCCATACCCCACCGATGGAAGATCCGGACCTTGACGCAAACATCAAATTGCAAATAGCTGGTGTTAGTAATCTCAGTATGAATGATAACACTGAAGATGGTATATACAAGACCGCTGCATTCACCAATTCACCATCTTTTTTTGAAGCAGATGACTCATTCATGTTCAATGTTGGTTCTGAACAATTTAACTTTGATAAAGTTCTGCCTAAACAATACATCAAATTTCACGATGGTAATTTAACAAAATTACTCGACTATATATTCTCATTATATGAAAAATATCAACATAAGACCACTCTTCCAGCTGCCATTGTATATCAATGTTTGAGATATGCAGATAATAAGTTGGAACTGAAGGAATTGTGTGAAACATTTTTGGATTTATTTTTGACCAGAATTAGAACAATTACCAACACCAAAAGTGGAGTACCATCTGTATCGAATTCCAAAGGTGATATTGTCATGTTGAGTTACTGGCTATCAGTTGTCAATTTTTTGTACTACTACCTGTACCGTGATAGTGCTTGTCAATTTTTCAAGAAATATCCAAAATTCTTACAAGAAATTGTTAATACTATGCAAACTTTGATGGCTCAATTGTCATTTTCAATTAACAACAGACTAGAGGATTTACTAGATCCCTGTATTTTAAACTATACAAACTTGCCTGACTCTAAAAATGTATCATTTCAATCGGAATGGAGATTTCTCAAAAAGAAGTATTTGAATTCCAAAACAACGTATGATGATATCTTGGAAATGTTGTACCCTCCACCACCAAAAGAGCAGATGAAACCATCACCAATAAAAGTGGCCCAGACTTTAGGTGCCTTGTTATATGTTTTGAACTTGCATAATGTGAATGATCTCATAAGGCAACAAACTCTTTCGGCCGTGTTGTACTGGTTAGGTGCAAGTATTTTCAATAGACTCGTTGCAAATAAGCAATATCAATCCAGAACAAGAGCCATGCAAGTGAGGCTAAATATTTCAGTTATAGAAGACTGGTTGAGATCAAATGATTTCAAGCCGGAAATGTTTGGTGAAACCTTGGTGAAGGACAAGACATTTCCTGATAAATTAACTTCTGGCAAGATGACCAATGTTGCAAGGTATGGAGATGATGCAAATGATCCGAACGATTATAAGTTTTACTTCAATTCGTTATTCAAAATAGGAACTCACCATTTGATGCCTGCTATTGAATTACTTCAATGGTTACAGGTGATGACTTCTCTTAAGAATGAGGAATCATTAAACCACACTTTGTCAAGTTTTGTACTGTTGAACCCTGTTCAGATATGTAAAGTGATCAAGGGATATAGATATGAAATTGCGGAGCCAAAGTTCCCGAAAACAATTTACAACCAATTGAAAACATTAGTTAGTGGGAAGAAGTATAATGTGCCTAAAAACCAGTTCTATATCACTTCAGAAAAGAAAGAACATCTTTTCTTGAACACAGATGTGATATTTCCTGTGGCCTTGGCAAATATACAGCAACTATTAAAGAAATATGGTGGTGATGCGAGTGGTTATAATGATTCACATTCTAAAAGATTTCTGCCATTTTTGCCGATAGAAGTAATTGATTCAATTGATGAGCTTTACGATCAATCCACAAATGACGATGACATTAACTACATGCTGGATCATCGTTATGTGAATGATGAAAATGACTTTGATGAAAGACCTAAACAAAATGACGATCTAGAAGAGTTCAAAGGAGGTGAGTTGTTCAAGGAGGTGCAGATGCCCGCTGGTATGGCTCATAAGACTTGGGGGGAGATTGAAGAGAATCCATGGTAAGATTTTGTTGGTATTGATAGCGGCCATATGTAATGTTTAATTTAACTAAATTTTTAAAACTCCATGCATTACAAAATAATAAAAAGCGCAGAAGACGGAAATCAGATATCTCCCTGAATAGAAGTCCCCTTTAACCCCAAATGGAAACGAAGAAAAAAAATTTATTAGGGGAAATATACAATTCTATTAGTCTTTTGATTCAAAAGTTTCCATTTTGTATCATCATCTCTTTTCATAAACAAAATAATGCAAACAGATGTATCCGACAAACAAAAATACAGTCATCATACCAGTTAACCAACATACATCAAACCAATATGCACCAACATCGAATCCAAAAGTACTCAAGATAACAGCACCAGGAATCTCGATATCCAAGCCATATTTTCTTTCCCTCAACATCAATGTTCGTGCCTCGTTGACTATTAACAGTTCGTAACCATAATGGAAAGCAGAAAGCTTTTGAACCCATTCAATTTGAATCGGTATGGTCTCCTGGTTGATAAACAACCCTGCAAACAATAACGAGAATAATAAGATCAATACACCGATTAAAGTGGCATTACCTGGTTCTTTGACCAAGATTCCAATGATCAAGATTTCCACAGCAGTTGCTAAATTAAATAGAACCAAGATCAAAATACATTTGAAGAATGTGTTATCCTCAACATTCAATCCGACTAGAGGATACATTATGACGGCCAAGAATATTGGTGGTAACAATCTTAAGGGTAATACGTCACATATGATTTTGCTGATGTAATATGACAGTGTGTGGTAATAATTATTGGATCTTTCTCTGATGAAGACGATTCTTTCCACTGAGAATGAATGTAATCCGGTTAGCGTCGAGAATCCTAAAAATGTCAACAAGAAGAAAAACAAACCTAATCTGTTTTGGAACCCACTTATATCAAACGATATATCGTAATACAAATATCCACAGAAGAAAGCAACAAAAATGGATAAAATATATTGTGTCAGCAACAATTTTGGATTTCTGTACAAGTTCTTGAAAGTTCTTGAAGACAATATTACGAGCTGACTGGCAAAGCTTGCCTTCAAAAAACTTGGCTTAGATCTCAATATGGAGACAAGGGTCTCGTTTTCAGGGTTGTTGAAACGGTCATTAACCTCTTTGATTTCTGCAAGTAGTTGCTCTGCTTGCAATGAGTTTTTGAAAATTGTATCGATTTTTCTATGAACTATTGGCGATGATGAGATTACCTTATCCTTTCTGCTTTTTAAAGAGCTGATATATTCATCTCTGTGTATGGCATAATGCTCCCATTCCCTTGTTGGATTGTCATCAGTAACACTTGTATTTATCTGATGTATATCCTCCTCATTGTGCGCAGTATTTTCAATATCGCCATCATTTGATTTTGCGTTCTCGTCAATAGAGGTGACATCTATCAAGTAATCAGCAATGTTATAACCAGGCGGGCATTTGAAACCGTTCATACTAAAAAATTCACCACATGCGAGCATTGTTCCGGAGTAGATCGTCTCACCTTCACTCAACAAGATCAACTTGTCAAACATTGCAACAATATTGCTTCTTGGTTGATGTATAGTGAATATTATGGTCCTTTGATAATCATGTGATAATCTTATTAATGAATCGACAACATTTTTGGCATTGTAAGCATCTAAACCAGATGTTGGTTCATCCAAAAAGAGAATGGAAGGTGATGTAACCAATTCACAAGCTATTGCCACCCTTCTCTTTTCACCTCCCGATATGCCTCTTTCAAAGTCAGATCCAATAACCTTATCCTTGATGTGGTCAATTCTTAACTGCGCCAAAATATCATAAACCTTGAGTTTCTTAGCTTCCAAGGTCATTGATCTTGGTAATCTTAACAAGGCACTGTTCAAAACCGTCTCATATACTGTCAAAGTTGGGATCAAGTAGTCTTCTTGATCAACAAATCCAATATTTTTTTTGTAACTAACAACGTCTGAACTTGTCCTTATGGGCTCACCATTAACGTAGATCTTACCATCTTTCTCTCCACTTTTGTTTTTCTGTGCCAAAATGTCCAACAATGTGGTTTTACCTGCACCGGAACCACCCATAATGGCGAGACATTCTCCAGGGCCAACAGAGCCGAAGGCATTCTTCAAAATCTTTTTACCCTTTACGCTGTAAGAGACATTTTGAAATGAAAATATAGCTGGAATGTGATTGGTCAAATAACTATCGTCCTCTTCTTGATCATATCTACCAAGGGTTATAACACCACTGGTGTTGGCAAATAGAGGAGATTTCTTAACCCCCCACATTGCTAAGATTATAAAGCCCAACAAGCCAACCATGGATGCGCTGACGACAAGCACTTGCGATAATGTAAGTTTTGGGGGTTGAGGTGATTGGTAACCTGGGATCTCACTGTAATGGAGGCATTCTCCGGATTCACAATGTAAAGATATTGCAGGATCACCAAAGACAGACATGATCAAGTCGTTCATGCTAGGTTCTTCGAATAGACAACTTTTCTTCAGCAAATCACAGGAGAAATCACCGGGGCCTCTGATCGTCTCTGTAAGGAAGTCTGAAATATCAATGGATCCATCTTCACCGCACAACATCCTGTTCGGGAGACATTTACATTGGACATCTTCACACTTGTAATGAGTGGCATTTTTTTGTAAGTCATATTGGAAGTCACATTTGCTCAAATCGCAATAAAAACTCTGCTTTTCCTCAATCCAAAACTGAAAGTTACAAGCCTCCGAGGTTTTATTACAACTAAATGTCACCTGTGGCTTTTTTCCATTCAATATCTGGACAATTTTCTTGTTGGTAACATCACACATTTGATGAAAGTTGTTGACAATTATTCCTTGGTCGTAGCAAGTTCCTTTTAAATCACCAGGCATGAAGGCATCACATACGGAGTCCTTTAAGCAGAGATTACAATTAATACCGCCCCATCCATCTTTACAATGACAGCTCTTTTCATTGCCACCTCTCACTGGTCTTCCATTGTGCCCATCTGATAGAGCACCACACAAGGGTTCGGAGCAATCATTGCCACCAAACCCTTCACGACACTCACAGAGTCCGGTATACTCATTGCACATCGAAAATTGTTTGCACTCAAAGTTTGCCAAGTTACAATTGAAGCAAGGTGGGCAGGTGGATTCGCTGTTGTCCAACAGCCG
Source organism: Nakazawaea wyomingensis (assembly GCA_030567715.1). Lineage (NCBI taxonomy): Eukaryota > Fungi > Ascomycota > Pichiomycetes > Alaninales > Pachysolenaceae > Nakazawaea > Nakazawaea wyomingensis. The sequence goes on from JAJLSQ010000028.1 coordinate 86,025, forward strand.
TGAGATAATGGCATGGTCGTTTTCGTTTGACGTCAATGAAGGAAGTAGTTGGCCAGTCACAACCCGAGCAGCCAACGAAGATAGGACGATTGCTCTGAACAGAAATTCTCTCAAGCTCTTTGTTATCATAATGAATACAGTCCTAAAAGTGGTATCTGTTGGTGGTTAATTTCACAATGTTTCTTGAGACTATCGCGTGTGTTGCTTTGGGCAGATAATATTATCACACCCAGCGAAAAAGAGGTAGTAAAAGTTGAGTTCAGTAGTCGAAGGCAATTGTTGAGCTTATGAAGAGACAAAATATACCAAAGATTGAAATGAATGACTGACAGGTGATGGTTGATAAAGAATAATGCGTTGGTGTTAGTTAAATAAGATGTTAATTGCTCTCAGCCAATTTTTTTTTTTTTTTCGCCCTGCACGTATCAGAATATGATTAGTTATCTGACTTCATTTCCCAACAATAGCAAAAGAATAAGGGGTTAAAATGTGGAGAGAAGATTCCAGCTTCATCAGATCGAGCAAAGAGTTGATCTTGATGAAGAACAGCATGCCTGCAATTTCTCAAAATATTGAAATCTCCTAATAGATACAAACTTGAATACTGATTAGAATAATATTGCTGGGTAAGGAAAACGCATGTAGTTTAATTTTCTAATATTTGCGTTACACAAATTGAAAGGTGAGACTTTACCTTTTTGTTGCTATTAAAAGGATATTCAAGTTTACCAAACTGCAATTGACCTTCTCCTTGAAGTAAAAAGAAATATAATCTTAATGACTTTGTGTGAGTTTTCGAGGGTCTATAGTCAGTGATAGCGCGTACGCTTTAAATATCATGCGGCTGTGCATACAATTTCTTTTCAGTATTTTCACTGCACCTTCCATAATTTGCTACAGATTAAATTCTGAAAACATTTTAAGCCGAAATTTTTTGTGATTCAGTGCATTATTTATTCATTTGGAGCCTTTATAAGACCCAACCAACTAGAATATCTCAACTTATTACTGACATCATCATTATCGTCACAATCGTCAATATTCAATAATGAGTGAAAATAATTCCATGTTTCCCCATGTTGACTCAGAAGATGAAACCATCCCCGTGGTTTCTTGGTCTGATTTAAAGAATTTCGTTCATATCCCTCAACTCAAAGCTCTATGCCTGGAATATCAAGGTCAAATCCCATGGGAAGACCCCGAGTTTGAAAGAAAACGGGCCAAGTTGTTTCGAAGGTTTAATAATAAGCAAAAACTTGCTTACTTGTTCACAACAGGTTGTGGTGCGATAAATTTGGCAGTCAAATCCAAGGATCAAAAGCCAAACAAAATGACGTTTTCGAAACCAATGAAGTTTCATGGTATTGATCTTTATCTAACTTCGTACCATTATGGCGCATTGATAAAGTATTCCGCACTGTTTGTTCGCAGAATGGATAAAGACTCATTTATGAACAACTTTTTCAGGGTAGATCAAGATGTGGAGTCTTTTCGTGTTCAGGGTAGATTGTATGACAGTTATATCGATGATTTTTGCGACACGATCAATTCGGAAAGCGACGTTGGGGCTTACATCAACGAGAGAATATTCAATCCAATCAATGGTTTTGTAAAAGGTTCGCTTCTCAAACATCAACAAGACTGGCTCAAAGAAGATTTTAGTTCTATAGAAGAAAAGGGCACAATTCAATTGGACGATAAAGATAAAGATGGATCAAAACCACATATGAAACCAGTGACAATATACGGTAACATCGATCTTAAATTGCTGGGAATTCATACCATTCCAGACTTTACCGTGGGAAACGGTTTTAAATTGGGTGACACAACTTTTCCCTATTATACCATCATGTTAATGGAGATTAAGTTACCAGTGAAAAATCTTATGGAAACTTTTAATTTGATGCAACTGTTGTTAATTTCTAAAGATGAACAATTCCTTCAAAGGCTTGAGCGAAGTTTTTCTGAGTACAACAGTCGCAGTCAATCACCGTCCCAAAACATATGCAGTGCAATGTTTGATTCCATATTCATTAATATTCCAAAATATGATTATCATGCAGCTCGTTCAGACTACTTCACGAAGCATAATATCATAATGGAAACAGAAGAAAGTCTTAAAAATAAGTCCCCCAACCTGGCAGTATCAATTGGCAACCTGGTTCAACTTTATCTTACCATTTCCAAATTATGCACTGTTGCTGCTCATACTTCTACCCCAAGAATAGTTGTGACAGATATGTCATATTATCTATTCATCTCATTGGATAAATATGCAAATGTGTATAAGTTGGGTAATGGTCTCCCATTATTGATGCCATGTTCATATATGTTAGTTCATCAATCAGATTTCTTTATTAGGCTGTACTTTTTGGCATTTTCTTGTCCAACAAACCATTACAGAGAGGACAAATTCCAGTTTCAACAAAACTTGGTGCCCATATTTAGGAAAACCTCAGATTGGTTAATGGAGATGAATAGACCTGGGGTATCCTCAAACCCCAGCACCCATTCCACCGATCAAGAGGGTGAAACCAAAATGAATCAACTTCAGGTTGATCAACTATCCCACCTTTCAGCAGTTCTGACAGAAATTAATATGCTAAAAAGCGCCAAACAGAATCATACTCAAGGTGATGGTGATGATGATGATGAAATCCCAATTGATTTTGATGAGTTGATTGGCAAAATTAAATTAACAGATCTTACAAAGTTGATGACGGAAGAAGCTTCGGCTGAATCGCTGTCGCCAAAATCACAGATGCTTCCTAGTACTTTCAATTTAGAGATAAATTTCTTCGAACATGATGTGGTAGTTCAATTACAAGAAATCATGTTGAGATTTATTAACAATGGGCAAAACTCTCAAGTTCTCTGGGTTGATAGTGCAAAATTCTTGGTTATGATCCCGGAGGAGAATAAATTCAACCTAGGTGATATTCAGAAACACAGTGTACTCAAAATTTATGACCCTTTGTGGTCAGTCAATTTTTGGGATTTTGACTTAAAAGTTTATCGTGATGCGGTTCAGATGTTAAAGGAGTACTATTGCCAATATCTAAATTTTTGCTTCAAAGAACTTGAAGGTTATGCCTCCCTGAGGCTGTTGATGGGGGATGTCTTACCATATGTTCACGCATACGGTCGTCTACTGGATGTCTCAGTTCCCAATACTGCTATTTATCGTCGTTTTAGAGGTGGGTATATTCTCATGTCGCATATTGAAAAAGGTGATATGAATGAGGAAGATGTGACTATTGAGTTCGTACAACAGAAAATAATCCCGGCTTATAATAAGTTGCATAGTTGCAATGTTGTGCAAAACGACTTTAAATGGTCGAACATCATCGTGGCGAGTGATGGATCGATTAAAATCATAGGTCTTGGTAAGTGCAAGATTACCGCAGACCCAAAGTTGCATCAGAAGGAGTTGCTGAAAATTTATCAATACTTCAATTTTGAAGTTCCAGCTCAATTGAAATGATTCTCCTGCTGAGCTGAGTTGAGAGATCGCTAGTATATCTTTTGATATTTTATAGTAAGTGGAGTTTGCTATTTGTATAGTCGATCAGAATTGCAAACTTAATCAAAAACACAATTGAATTAACTACATTTATGAAAACATAAATATATCAGATAATTAATTGCAAATAAAAATCACTAAAAAGAAAACAAACAATGGGGGTTGGGGACAGGCATATGGGAAAATAAATAAGAAAATATAGGAATATCACCACTGGTATTAATCTAATTAACTAGGCTAATGGTTGGAAGGATGGATGGATCAGTTTGTTTATTTGATAATCTTACAAATCAAATCTGCAGCATCAACGGAATCACCCTCCTTGACGGCAATCTCACCAACTCTACCAGCAACAGGTGCAGAGATAACCATTTCCATCTTCATGGCGGACAAGACACAAAGAGGATCACCCTTCTTAACATCGGTGTTCTCCTTCACTCTGACTTCAACAACAACACCGGCCATTGGGGCACCAACCTCATTTGGATTATGTGCATCGGCTTTTGGTCTTGTAACGGTCTCAACAGCAGCTAACTTATCTTCAACGCTAACTTTTCTCATCTCACCGTTCAACTCAAAGTAAACTTCTCTTGTACCATTGGCAGATAAATCACCAATAGCCATACATTTGATAATCAACACCTTACCTTGTTCTAATTCAACAGCGATTTCCTCGTTCAACTTTGGTGGAGATAAGAAATATCTTGTTGGCAAGATGGATAAATCACCATATAACTCTTGGTTCTTTTTGAAATTTTCAAACACCTTTGGATACATGTTATAAGAAGCAACATCGGCTTCGGTAATCTTATCGAATCTGGCACACAAATCTTCCTTGATCTCCTTCAAGTTGAATGGTTCCAACTCTAAACCTGGTCTACGGTTCAATTTTCTTCTCTTTCCATGCAATACATTAGTTCTCAATGGTTCTGGGAAACCACCGTATGGAGTACCCATCAAACCTTCAAAGAAATCCAAGACAGAATCTGGGAAATCCAATTCAGATGCCAATCTTTCCACATCTTCAGAAGACAACTTGTTGGAAACCATAAATTGAGCCAAATCACCAACAACTTTTGAAGTTGGAGTAACTTTGACAATATCACCGAGTAACATGTTGGCCTGTTCATAAGCCTTCTTCGTCTCCAACCATTTTTCACCCAAACCAACTTGTTGAGCTTGGAAAAGTAAGTTGGTCAATTGACCACCTGGAATCTCATGTTGGTAAACTTCTGGATCTGGACCATTCAAGTCAGCAGCGAAACATGAGTATAACAATCTCATCTCAGCCCAGTAAGCATCCAACTCTCTAACCAATGAGGTATCGAGATTAGTCTCGATATCACCTTCCAATGATGCCAATACTGCAGAGATTGAACCTTGAGAAGTCAAACCTGAAAGTGAGTTGGTGGCAACGTCTACAACATCAGCTCCAGCTCTGGCACACTCTGTCATGGATGCGACAGCTGTACCGGCAGAGTCATGGGAATGGACATGGATAGGCAAGTCTGGATATTTAGCTCTGATGGCACTAATCAATTGTTTGGCAGCCGATGGTTTTAAAGTACCAGCCATATCTTTAATACCCAAAATGTGGGTACCCATCTTGACGATTTTGTCAACAAAATCTAGGTAGTACAGCAAGTTGTACTTCTTACCAGGTTGAAGCATATCACCAGAGTAACACACTGTAGCTTCAACAACACCACCAGCCTTCTTGACGGCATTAACACCAACTTCCAATTGTTCTAAATCGTTCAAGGCATCAAAGACTCTAAAGATATCGACACCGATTTCCTTAGCCTGTTTAACGAAATGATCAATGGCATTATCAGGTAATGAAGAGTAAGCAACACCATTGGCGCCTCTTAACAACATTTGAAATGGAATATTTGGAACCAATTTTCTCAATTTTCTCAATCTTTGCCATGGATCCTCATGTAAAAATCTCATACTGACATCAAAAGTGGCACCACCCCAACATTCCAAGGCAAAAGCACCACTCAATGCATGTGCAGTGGATGGAGCAATGTTTAACAAATCAATGGTACGAACTCTAGTAGCCAAAAGTGATTGATGGGCATCTCTCCAAGTAGTATCCATGAGTAAAGTACCATTGAATGAACGAACCTTTTTGGCAAATCCCTCAGCACCTTCAGCCAACAAGACATCTCTCCAACCTTTTGGGGGTGGAGTATTTGAAACATCAATGGCATTACCATCTTTATCATGAAGAATTGGAATATAAGCCTCTCTGGTCAATTTTGGTAATCCAACTTGACCCAGAATAGAAGAACCATTAACTGTCAAGTCACCCAAATAAGCCAACAATTTCTGAGCTCTATTTTGAGTTCTCATCATTTGGAATAAAGATGGAGTATCATCGATAAAAGTGGTCCAACAATCACCAGAGATAAAAGTTGGGTTGGTCAAAAGCGACAACAAGAATGGAATGTTTGTCTTAACACCTCTTATTCTAAACTCCACAAGGGATCTAATCATCTTTCTTCTAGCAATCTCATATGTAGAACCTAAACAAGAACATTTAACCAACATACTATCGTAATGAGGAGAGATGATGGCACCGGCAAATCCATTACCACCATCCAATCTAACACCATTACCACCAGCAGATCTATAAACTTCAATCTTACCAGTATCAGGTTGGAAATTTTTAGTTGGATCTTCAGTGGTGATACGACATTGGATGGCAAAACCTCTTGTAGTAATCTTATCTTGTAACAAACCCAATTGTTCTAATGAAGCACCAGCAGCAATTTGAATTTGGGCAGCAACGATATCAACACCGGTAATTTCTTCAGTGATTGTATGTTCAACTTGAATTCTTGGATTAATTTCAATGAAATAATGTCTATTTTGGGCATCAACAAGGAATTCAGCAGTACCAGCGTTTCTATAATTGGCAGATTTAGCCAATTTAACAGCATCAGCCAAGATGGCATCACGAACTTCAATTGGTAAAGTTTTAGCTGGAGCAATTTCGACAACTTTTTGATGTCTTCTTTGAACAGAACAATCTCTTTCGAAAAGATGAATGACATTACCATAACTATCAGCCAATAATTGAACTTCAATATGTTTTGGTTTATCCAAAAATCTTTCGATAAAACAAGTACCATTACCAAAAGCAGTTTTGGCTTCTGAAGTGGCTCTGTTAAAGGCATCAGCAATGTCATCACCTTCACGAACAACTCTCATACCACGACCACCACCACCAAATGCAGCCTTAATGATAACTGGGTAACCATATTTTTCGACAAATTCTTGAGCTTCAGAAACATTCTCAATTGGACCTGGAGTACCAGGTACAACAGGAACACCATTTTGGAGGGCCAAAGTTCTGGCACTAACTTTATCACCAACACTATCGATAACTTCATGTGGTGGACCAATCCATTTGATACCACTCTCTTCAACTTTTCTTGCAAATTCAGAATTTTCAGACAAGAAACCATAACCTGGATGAATCATATTAACTCCATGTTGTTTGGCAATTCTAATAATTTCATCAATGGCCAAATACAGTTGCACTGGACTAAATTGACCTCTTTTACCAATGACATAGGCTTCATCAGCTTTTAATCTATGCATGGATAAACGATCTTCATGGGAATATATAGCCACAGTTTGCATTGACAATTCATGAGCAGTTCTAAAGATTCTAATTGGGATTTCACCTCTATTGGCCACCATGATCTTGTTCAAAGATCCGAGTAATGATGAAGATTTTCTCACATCATTAAGAGCGGAAGCTTCATAATCCTCTAATTCAGACATCTTTCTCTTATGTTTTTTTTAATTTTTGTTCTTTAATTTCTCTCTTTCTCTTTATATGACAACGATGTTTGTTTGCCAGAATATAGGGAATGCTTATCAGATGTGTATATATGTCTCAATTGTGGTGATTAGGAGAGGACGTATTAAACAACAATAAACAATCAATAATTAGGCAGGGAGCTAGACGGTAAGAAGAAGCAGCAAGCGGTAATCGAAGATGAACAATCCAGTTGGGGTGAAAGAAGAAGGAAAAAAAAAAAACAGTAGTTGCTGAAGGGAAAAAAAAAAAAAAAAAAATTAAATTTATAGGGGGGTTGTGGTAGTTTTATATATATCTGTACAATTATGATGGAGGTACATTATATTATATTATCTATGAATGTAAGTATGTATGTATATATATATTTAAAGAGAAAAAGAGAGGGAAACTGGGATGAGTGAGTGAATATGATCAGAGCAGTAGTAGTAGTAGCAGTAGTATCTGATTGTATAGAATAAGAGCCGGGGTGGATAGAGTTTGTTACCTTATGTTATCAAGTGTATGTATAATGTACACTATTTAGTAAATGATACTCTATCCGTCGATCAATCTATAGAATTAATTACTTATGTAAATACACTAACGCTCAGACACACTACCTACTGTCTCATCACCATTCAATTATCTATATGATGATGACTATATGACTGATCGATCCCAATCCTACAGAAAAAAATTTTCATTTTGTCACTGAGTCTGCATACAGGTCGTGGACAATGTATAATCCCATTCTCACTGAGTGTCTGACATAGCTATTCACACACCCCAGTCGACGGCAAAATCCCATCATCACTGAGTCCACACATCGTCACCACATCCCAAAAACATGACCTCTGCTTCTTCTTCTTCAACTACTTACTGTTCTTCATTCACCCTCTCACTCACTACCATGACTGGTCTGTTGTTGGTTGATATAGTGTTTAGAGTGAAGAGGTTGACAATTGAAAGAAACTGTGATTGTGTCTGTCTTTCTGCAACCGGCGCGCTTGCCTGCGTGTCAACCCGGAGATCAACCAAACCAAAACCATCAATCAATCTATATATCTATCTATCTATTTATCTATCTTGCTCATCCCTACATATTCAAAACCGCCGAGCCTTCAGTTCAGTTTAGTTCACTTTTCATTTTCTTCTTCACATCCCGTTCTAATGTACCCGCACCGCGCATTATTTTACAAACAATCATACAGATGATGTTGCCTGTTGTAACTCTTACTGTGCATGATGTAAGTCAACCGACACTTACATCACCTCAATTTAAACCCAATTGACTATATCTATCTTTAACTTTATTTTTATATACATTGTGGAAAATCTGTATGAATAAAGAAAGGCCTTTACTAAAATCCGACAAAAGATATTGTATGTATATATCCGAAATTTTAAGGAGTCAAACTCTACATGATTTAATGCTTTTCCTGATTTAAATAAAATTTAAAATTGATGAATAGTAGTTATGTCGTCTATGTACCCCTTCCTTAGACAAACTTGAATATTTATTTTATGCAAAATATGCCATCGCTTAACCCTTTTCTTTTAATGGAAAAAGAATTTTTATTCTTCTTTAATGCGTGCAAATTCAACAAATGAAAATTCAAATAATAGTAATTTTAAAGGTTAATAATACACCTCTCTCTATATTTACAGCATAATAATACATGCATTGGTAGATTCACATCTATAAAACAAGATTGTTGATGTCATCAGAATTCAATACTTCCCCTAACTTCATCTACAATCGCTTAGCTACCAATCAGCTAACTAACTAACCAGCCAACCAACCAACCTCCGGGGCCCTTCCTATCTTTTGTCATGGCTATTGCATACTAACTATCCAACTTTTCTAACTCCTTTCCTTCCTCCCATATTAATAAAAGATTCCAGCCTATCCCTCGGGACAATTTGGGTTGGTTACCCCAGATTTCGTTAAAACAGAATAGGAAAGCAAAAACCAAAAAGAAAGAAAAACAAAGCAAAAACATTTCTATTTCACACTTAGAGCCCGGGGTGGTTTTTTTTTCCTTTTTAACACCGGAAGGGGGGGTGGGATTTGTAATTTATTTGGAAAATTGTTTTTAAAAAAATGTGTCAAAGCCACTCCTCGGGTTCCACCAATTCCCCACCATATTCTACACCTTTTCGGGTATCCTATTTTTCCTCATAAATTAAATAGATTCTTTTGCATCTGTGTTTTACAAATCCCATTTCTCGTTCAAACTCGGATATGTGGGTGTGAAATCGGTGGAGGTCGGGTGTTTTTTTTTTCTGTCATTTTATGATTGATTGGGTTGTCATAATAAGATAGATTAGATTGCTCTTTATATAGGGAATCATTTATGAACTCTTAACCTGTTCCAATAAGATCAACAAAATGAATACCAAGTCAACTAAATTATATAAAAAGAAAGTTGAAGTGTGAACCATTAACTACAAACAAGTAGTATATTAGAAGCTGATATCGACTCTTCTCATACTCACCCAGCGACACTCATTTCAAATCCAGTAATATTTACAAAGATTATCCTATTTTTGTGGGTATTTTTTTTTGTATCTGGTTTTCTTTCATATCGAAAAAAAAAAATGTCAACTTTGGCTTAACCGCTTAACCACAAAGACATTCTTGACATCAACCATCCACAGATAATTCTTTTTAATTGTTTTCATATTAGTAATTATATCAACAAGTAAAAACGACATCAGACAAAATCTTGATATTTGGAGAGTTAGTGGTAAAGTTGAATTATTGGATTGTGTATTACCAATATTCAAAACCACTGGCCATTGAGTTCTAATTGTTTTAATTGAATTTATCACATCTAGCCTATGAGAATGCAAGCATCGATTTAAACCTCGTCTTTTAATTAACATTCCACGTCTTTATGATTCCAACATCTTGGTGACTTGAAATGATCAAGAAGTCTAGTTTTTGTTCATAGGTTGTCAGTGTTTGTCCGAGAAGTCAACAACTTGGATCTTGGCTACTATCATGTCATGCATATGGTGCCCCAGGTCTTTACTTATATCTTCTATTCACATTCTGATATCATTTAATTTTTACAATAGGGTTTCAATATCAATTCCCACTTCTCTGGATGGTATGGCTCTCTAATCAAAATTGTTTCGGAAATTTAGCCTGTGAGAGTTCTTGGTCCTTTTGCTTCTTTATTACAATAACTTTTTGTATGACAAAAAAAATTGGATAATATCTATGCTTGAGCAAGATTACTTTCAGGTGGTTGAGAACAACTATTTTTTTGTCTCAGGAATAAATAAATAACTAGCAAGGTTTACCACCCAGCAGTTTATTAGGTTTTGGCGATCAAGGTCATGAGCCCTAACACCAAAATCATTACAAACCTTGCAAGCTGTGAAATAAAAATTAGAGTAGATGAGAATAATGATTATCTTCTCTCTCAAGAAAGTGATCTGGGTCCATTAATCCACCATTTTCCTTCTCGACGCCTACCTCACTCCAAAAGCTTTGTGACAAAATAACTTCTTTGACCATGCATTGTTTATATAGCTGATTCTGTTTTTTTTTCCTATGTCTAATAACTTAAGAATCATCATGATTTGATCCTTTTCTCATTTTTTTGCCTTGATCCTATACTCCAAATCAACTAGCTTAATACTAAGTAAAGATCTAGGGCAAAAAAAGAAAAGGGGAGGAAAAGAAACAAAGGGAAAAAATCTGCACAATGACGTAGTATCCCTCGGAAAAACTTTTTTTTTAAAACACAGAAAAATTTTAATAGTTCCCTTTGTTCTTCTCTCTCTCTCTTTATAATCTTTAGATCTCCATAATTCTAGGGTGCTTTTGCATAGACAATAAGTAATAAAATGTATTATTATTATAAGATTTTTTCAATGTTATTAAATTCTATGTTTGTGTGTGTCTTTTCGCATCCTCTAATATATAAGTTTTCATATATCTCTGTATCTAATTCGATCAAAGCCTTACCTTACCTACTTTAATAAAGACAAATATTTGATTATCACGGTCTGGACAAAAAAGAAACCCAAGACTTTTATCCATTAACGTCAACACCATCAATATCCAATACGACAACAACCAAGCATCAGTGGGTCAAAAAATTTCTTGGAAAAAAAAATTCACGGATAAATTATCATTTTGACAAATAAAATAAGAAGATTTGGCAGAATCGATAATAAATCCATTTATCAGAGATGGAAAACCCACAATTCATACAAAACTCATATCTATTCAAGTTTCTAACTCCAGCTTCCACAACTCTATCACTTCTATTGCTCAGATTTATATTTTTACAAATACCTAAGTTGCGATTCATCGTCACCAACACCAAATACAAGATCCCAATCAATGAATTCCAAATTTACACAAGATTATATGTTATCTCATCCATTTCTGGAATTTTAACCATAGTGCTATCCCAATTTGATCTCATCACCATTATGGTTGCTACTGTTGTTGCCGTGGATTCGATGATGTTTTCACTTATAGTGATATGCTTGTATGTTGTATTGTTGGTCTCATACACTTATTTATACTACAAATTCATCCATGAAATACTCATCTCCAAGTATATCAACAGTATCTGGAAATTGGAAAAATTGGCACATGGATTCTATCTCATGGGAATAGTGGTGGCAGTAGGAGCTTATTACAAACTTGTACATAGCCAGGATGTGGAGTTGTCTATGAGGGCAATTATACCACAGTTGACTTTGATGTTGGTGAACTGGGTACCTGTATTGTTATTCTTCTATGGTATAGTATCTGTGAAGGAAAACGCTTTGAATTACAAAACAGTCAAGGGATTGGACAAGTATCAACCTACCCATGAATTTTTGGAGTTCACCGGTAACGAAACTTCATTATCAGAAGAACTCTTGGATGATTATAAAAAATGTGATTTTTACAACTTTACATTCTATGCACTTTTCCTATTCATCATCACCAAGAAATCTTACAACAAAGATTTGTCAGAATTTGTCGAGTTTCACATCTTTGGATTGGTGATGTATGGAGTCATCAATGCATATCTATACAACTGGTACGGCACCCAATTTGAAGACTTCAGGGTCATTGATAGGGATATTGCCAATCTTAAGTCATCTGTGGAGTTGACTTTTGACTCTGATGACAGCAGCTAGTTGATTTGATGATTTGTTATGATATCTGCTGTGGGTGGTGGTCGTCGTCGTGTGGCGTATTTCTCGATCTGGTAATTGTGGGCTTCTGCGCCATCGCAAGAGAAGGCGAGCCGGTTTTAAATTTTGTGTGGTTGTGTATTTTTTTTTATCTTTTTCTTTTACACTGGATAAGAGAAAGAAAGCAAATTAGATTTATATAAAATATTACAGAATCCATATAAACACCACTACAGCCTTTCTTTAGTGAATTAGCTTAAGGTGTATATAGGACAGAGATTAGAAGATACACTTTAGATTAGCTAGTTAGAACTTAACACATACACATAATGAAAGTCGTCACTTGTGTGGTCTTATCAACCACTATATTAGCAACCACCGCTCTATCGTATCCCATTTTTGACCAGTTACCATTGGGTGACTTCTTCAAACCTGCTCAGCCGGATAATTTTAAGAAGCTTCCATTGATAGATACCGATGAATTACAAAATTTGATCAATGAAACAAACTTGAAAACAAAAGCGGAAACCTTGTACACCTTGGCTGAAACTTCAATTGAGGAATACGGCAACCCAACAAGAGTCATTGGATCTTCTGGTCATTGGGCTACGATAAATTACATCTTGAAAGAGTTGAACAAATTACATCATTTTTATCACGTTGAAACCCAACCATTTGAAGCCATCAATGGTAGAGTCAAGGATTATTCCTTGTTGATCGATGGTATTCAACCTAAATCTGTTCGTGCAATGGATTTGACGCCACCTACTAAGGACCTTGGCGTTGTATCAGGACCTTTGGTTTTGGTCAAAGGTGAAGGTTGTGATCCAGCTGATTATCCTAAAAACATCACTGGTGGAGTGGCTTTGATTGAAAGAGGTACATGTAGCTTTGGAGCTAAATCACAGCTTGCCGGTAAAGCTGGTGCCATTGCTGCCATCATTTATAACAATGAACCAGGATCAGTCTCGGGAACTTTAGGTGATATCTCGGGTGATGAAGTTGCCACATTAGGTTTGTCCATGGAAGAAGGTGAGGCCTATGCTGGTTTGTTACTGAAGGGTAAAACTTTGGAAACTACCGTTTATGTCAACTCCATTGTACAAAAAATCAAGACTCTCAACATTATTGCCCAATCCAAACAAGGTGACCAGGAAAACGTTGTCATGTTAGGTGCCCATTCAGATGGTGTTGCTGCAGGTCCGGGAATCAATGATGATGGTTCAGGTTCCATCTCCGTTTTGGAAGTTGCCAAGCAGTTGACCAATTTCCAATTGAACAACTCTGTAAGATTTGCATGGTGGGCTGCAGAGGAAGAAGGTTTGTTAGGTAGCGATCATTATGTCAAAGTATTGTCCCCAGAAGAGAACAAGAAGATCAGATTATTCATGGATTACGATATGATGGCCTCTCCAAATTATGCTTACCAAGTATATGATGCCAACAATAACGATAATCCAAAGGGTTCAGAAGAGATTAAAAATTTGTACATTGACTGGTATAAATCTCAAGGCTTGAACCACACCTTAATCCCATTTGATGGTAGATCTGATTACGTTGCCTTTATCGATAACGGTATCCCAGGAGGTGGTATTGCCACCGGTGCTGAAGGTGTCAAAAGTGACGAGGAAGTTGGCCTCTTTGGTGGTGTTTCCGGTGAATGGTATGATAAATGTTATCATCAACTTTGTGATGACTTGACAAACGTTAACTATGATGCTTGGATCGTCAATACCAAATTGATTGCCCACTCTGTGGCCACTTATGCAAGGTCATTTGAAGAGTTCCCAGAAAGAGAAGCTGTCGAAACTGGAGCTGGTGTCAAGGAGACTCCTCTGGTGAATCACAAATACCATGGTCCAAAATTGGTAATCTAAAGGTAATTTTTGCTTGAACAAAAATAACAAGCATTCAAATAGAATATAAAATAAAATATAAAATAATATGAAATAAATGTTTTAAAATTAAACTCATCACGAGGCTTCTGTGAACTGAGAGAGTACTTTTCCTTTTCAGTCGAACTATTACTCCTCTCTTCTAATTTAGCTTGTGCTATCATATTTCCTAATAGATCTAAAAGATTTACTTCTTCTCATTTTTACCTCATCCCCGTTTATTACCATCTATTTACTATTTATTAAAATGTATTAATTATTATTTTTTTTTCATTAAATCTCACCATTATTATAAATGAGCTATTTTTTCATCTTCTTCTTCATGCTCACGTCCTATGCTGTTGTTGTTGTGCTTGTCTAAAAAATTGCTGGAAAAACTCTCCTCCACCACCACTTCCTCCTCCTCTTGGTGTACCTCCCTGTCTAAATTGATATTGCTGTTGTTGTCTCCCCGGTTGTCTTCTTTTGAACCTTGGTCCACCAGCCTGTCCTCTGAATTGTTGGTTACCTCCTTTTCTTTGAGCATCATATTGTTGTCTTTTTTCCTTATCCGATAAAGTCTCATACGAATTATTTATATCTGACATCTTCTGCTCCAATTGCTCTTTAGTAAACTCGCTGTTTTTATTTTTATCTGGGTGGAATTGTTTTACCTTATCACGATAAGCCTTCTTGATAGTCAGATCATCGGCATCTTTTGGAACGTCCAAGATCTTGTAGAAATCCAAATCAGGAAACTGACTAGGTGGCTGTTGTTGTTGTTGTTGTTGTTGATAATATTGTTGTTGTTGTTGCTGTTGCTGTTGTTGTTGTTGCTGAAAATATTGCTGCTGCTGATGTGAATTTTGATATTGTTGGTGAAATCTCTGTTGTTTTGGCTCTGAGGGAAATTTAGATTCTATAATTTTGTGCCTGGCAAGCCAAAGCTGAGATTTCCTCACTCTTGGATTCATCGATTTCAATAATTTGAGTGCATTCATATAATGTTTCTTATTTGGCTTCGATAACAAGCCATCGATGCGAACCATTTCACAAGGTGCAAACCTCAAAGGATCATCTTTTGAAGATGGAGAAATACATGAACATAAACTTTTAACAAGATCTGCATGTTTTGAGGTCTCTCCCTTCATCAATATTGACTCAACTGTGATCCTAATCAACTCATCAGCAAATTTATTGTCCTTAAAAAAACTAAATTGTATCTTGTTATGAAAGTTCAAATCTTTCTGAACAAATTTGAACTCCTTTGCAAAAGTGTTCAACTGCTGGAAAAGCAACTCGAAATTGTTTGCAAATTTTGGTGATCCAAAGAGTTCCTGTTGTTTTTTAGACAATTTCAATTTTTGATTTGGACTGAATAAAAATTCATAAGCTTCTTGCCAATCCAGTTCTGAAACTTCATACTTCTTGATGTCGAAATCTTCATCCTGCTGCTGCTCTTGATCTTCCCTTTTGAAATAGATATGTGAATAATAGATCGATATCTCATTGAAAATTTTCCAAACTTTGTTCAACTTCACTGCAAATTTAGAGTATTGCTGACAATCTGAATAATCATTATCTATTCTCAAACATCTTTGCAAAAATTTGGTAGACTTCTCAAACTCCCCCAGTCCAAATAATTCCAATTTGAAAATCCTGATGAAGTTCTCCAACAGTTTTGTCTCATAGACCTCGCTCAGCTCTTTTTTCAAAAGCTTATCAAGCATTCCTGATGTTTTCTTATTTTGAGATGTACTGCTGATGGTATATTGACCAAATTTGATCAACTCAGAATAATCGTCGATCAAATATTTCAATTTGGTATCATAATCTACATCGAAGCTTTCCTGTAAGCATTCTATTCTTAACAGCCGTAAGTCGTTATAAGAAGGTGATATGTCAATTGCCTCTGTAACTTCCTCAATACATTTCGTGTAGTTCTTTGCAGATAGCGCTAACTGCGAATCATGAATTAACTTATTCAGATGATTCAACTTGAGTTCAGTAGAACCATCATTGTGGTAAGCATCCATCAATTGTTTGACTTTTTCAAATTTACCATTCTTCAAGTATAACTCTTCCAATTTTTCTCGACATGGCTCCACAGATTTATTTAACTTATAACATTTTTCAAAGCTCTCTATAGCGAACGTCTCTTTGTCGATCGAATACTCTATTAAACCTTTCTTATAATACAAATTTGGCAAGTACTTGATCTTGAGGTCTAAAATTTTTTCATCAGTCTGATCTAGTTTATTGATATTTGTTATAATGGTATCATATTTCTGTAAGATGGAGTTCGTTGGACCTTTTGTCTTGAACTCCAGATCTGATTCAGCTATGCTTCGAGTTATATCCAGTATTACATCCCCATAGACACTACTCAGCAAAAGAAACAGAAGCAGTGAAAATATAATACTGTGTCTCATATCTTGTGTGTAGCCACGTTTGTATCACAATGGTTAGACTTTAATGACACCTCAAGTATCCCTTGATAGATCTCAGATGATGATCTATCAGTTTCCACAATGTTCTTTTCCACTCACTCAATATGTGGAAATCCAGGGCTGTTTGAAATACTTCCCCTCAAAATGGTAATTACCAAATGCAGAAGTCTAATTAAAAGAACTGGAAAATTCCAGAACATAGGAAGACTCAAATATCAAGCCATCTGAATTAACATCCCTACACTACAACACTGGTATTGATGCAGAAAGATTCTTATGACGAAAGTTAGAGTAATTTTAGTGTTTGCCTTGTCTCACTCTCTCTAGCATGAGGTAATAGACTTTTACGTTGTACTGACTGCAAAAACTCGATAGGTCTTAATGGTGAATTTTTTTTTCAACTCCGTCTGAGCAAATAGACCTAAAAGAGTCAGTTGGGCGG
Source organism: Nakazawaea wyomingensis (assembly GCA_030567715.1). NCBI lineage: Eukaryota > Fungi > Ascomycota > Pichiomycetes > Alaninales > Pachysolenaceae > Nakazawaea > Nakazawaea wyomingensis. Next base: position 103,285 of record JAJLSQ010000028.1, read on the forward strand.
CAAACAAAGCATTCACTTAGTGTGAAACCATCGGGGATGCAATGATCTGATTGGTGAGATATGCGCTTCTACGACCTTTTTTCTTGCCCCTTAATTTAAATGAATCGTAAACGAAGTAAGTTTACCCATGTATTGTCCAGTAGGACTGTCCCATCAGCACAATTGATGCTATAATGTAAATAAAATCGGGAAAGTTCCAATTACAAGAAATATCCAAGGGAAAGCTCGTTCAGTGTTAAAGCATTATCATCGGTCAGTAGAAAGATGAATTACTGTGGGTTCTTTTACTGAATATTGTATTTAATAATTCTGGCTCTGGATCTACTTTCATGTATATTTCAGGATTCATTCCCTCGAACGCAAAACAAAAAAAAAAAAAATTTATACGTTAAAGTTGGTGTGACTAATCACATAATTAACCCATCTATAAGCAACCCTTCTCTTTCCTTCAGTGATCTCTTCGTACTAAGAATAGGAGAGAGTGCCAATATTAATCTGTTATAGAAATCTTATTGGCACATTTTGGGGATCTCTGAGGTTTTTTTCGAAAACAATTAAAAATTGAAAGATTTAAGTGGAAAGTTAAGAAAATACCATAGTGATAAATGGGAATATTCACGAAATTAAGCAGTAAGAATGACACAACCGCAAAGAGAGGTGAAGAAAATCATTTGGAACCAATATACTCTACTGCCAGTGTAGTGCCCAGATATAACCTTGCAAAGGTGAGGAAAGATGAGCATTTATTGCCCTCTTTTCAGATGCATCAATTTTACATTAATAGATCTATGATGGATACTGAAGATAATCCCGAAAATGTGCCGCCACCACCTCTGTCATTCCAATTTTCATCATCTCATCTGCTGGATAGCTCGGATGATGTATTGTCAATCGTTTCAATTGATGGTGGCCTACATTCCGACGCCCAAAGACGACTACGAAGATCCAATTCTTCTCGAAGGTTAAGAGGATCGATCAACCATATAACTAGAACACACTCAAACACATCAAATAGATCACAAAGGTCTCAAGAATTAACTGAAGAACAAATGTTGCATAACTTGTTTTATCGTAACATCAATTATGACTCGGAAAGGGAATCCATTTTACATAATTTGAATTCGTTGAAACATTTACAAAACAAATTTATAAAGATGAATTTATATGTTGGTAAAGAATACAAAAGTGACGAGACATATAGACAAGTTACCGATGACTTTTCAATAAGAGAATATCAACAAGGTGATGAAGTTAAAGGATTTGCCACTATTATCAATAATTCCAAAGCCCCCATGAAGTTTGAAATGTTCTCCACTTTTCTCTTCGGTGAGGTAACGGTCGTGAAGAATATTGGTGATAAATATAGACATCCATTCTTGCAAATGATAGATTTAGAAAGTTCATTATTAAATGAGAAGAAGAAAATGGATTCAGATGGATATGTATTGGGACTTCCCCAAAATAAAATTTTGATTCCTGGATTATCATATAAAATTCCCTTCAGCTTTGTTTTCCCAGATCAGTTATTGGATAACGTTTGTGAAATGGAACTTACAAAGCATTTAAGATTACCTCCAAGCCTTGGTATCAGCAAGGACTCATCTGGTTGGTTTGGTAATATTCCTGATAGAGGATATGTTTGTCATGATTTGTCTCTGCTTCATTCGAATACTTCTCATTATGGGGATCACGCTAGCCGTGATTCCTCAGATGAACAAAAGTATATGAAAGGTGGAGATGGAATTTTCACTAACGATCTCTCTCCCAATGGTGTTTCCATTTCATATGGTGTAGATTCGGTTTTGATTGGATCAGGTTCATCTCCAGCAGAACCCAGATTTGTCATAATTAACGATGTCAAACATCAACTAAGAGTTGTTCCTCATTATGAGGAACAACAAAGTTCGGGATGTCTTGCCAAATTATCAGCTTCTAGAGAAAGTTTCCACTCTTTGGAGAACTTGAGAAAGAGTTTTGAGCTGGAGATTGACAGATTGGAAAATTTTCTTGGTCAAGATCTGTTCATCCCGAAAGATTCTAGTGACGATGACCATCCTTCTCGTAAGATCAGATCTGCTTCCAAGGAGAAACAATTGGAATTGTCTGAAATGAAGAGGAAATTATCAACTGATATCCTTGAAGATTGGGAATCATCAGTTCAAAATAGGCATGTCCTGATGAAGTTGAATGAACTCAAATCAGCTCGGAAAAAGTATTTGAATCATCAGATGAACCTTCATGGGGATAGATCTTGTTCTATCATAAACTTTGTGACCAAATCATCAAAAACCCTCATCCAAGATGAGCTTAATGCCATTAACAAAGCCAACCCAACTTTATTCATATTGGAGAGATTGAATCATCATTTCATTGACATATATTCCAAATCATCTTTTCTCAAAATCTCTTGTCTTGGTTTAGATTTTGATATGAAGTACAGGACTCCACTAAGTTTCAAACTTGAGAAGAATAAGACTATATGGAATATACTTTCTGAGAAGAAGAAAAATCAGCAGAAAAATATGATTTCTGACCAGGAGAGACTCACCAATTCCGTAAGCAACAGTATTCAGTCTCTTGGTTCAAATGCTGATTCCTTGAACTCTGTTCAACACGACTATCAAACTATTAACTTGGATCTTGAATTTGTTTCAATCAAAAGTGGTATACCTTCAACAGAGTTTCAAAGGCCGCCAAAGATCAAATCTACAAAAGTTTTACTCTGTATATTGACAGTTGATTCAAAACATCCAATTCCTATCAATCTTCAAGTTGATATGTTTCTCAATGCTACGAATGAGAATGTGGATTTGAACAACACTGAAAATTTTATGGAATCTTCAAGAAAGGCATTCAGTTTTTCAAAACATAATAATACTGGTATTGTTCAAGAATTCAGAAACTACAAAACTAGATTGATCAAGTTATCCAAGGAAATTGAACTTCTCAACCATTCTCGAAGCAGTGAAGATGAGATTATATTAAATTCCACTGTTATTAGGTCTCTCAATTCGTTATTGATGTTGAGACACAATAAAGTTGTTCTTGATGATCAAGAATTTGAAGTTAAATCTTCAAAACTTCAAAATGCAAACTGGGAAATTTCTCAATTTAAGAATGAAATTGAAACCAAACTATTATTCCAAAATCAATTGTCGATCACTATAGATATCCGTAATCAAAATTTGAAAGAAACTTTGATCCCAAGTTTTCAAAACTGTCTCATTGCTAGAATGTACTGTTTCAAAATCGAATTGGAGTTCGAGGATGACCATGACTTTGGAGCAATGGGATACAACAAAAAAAAAGCTGTCATTTATGTTCCCGTTGAGATCAAATGAGATTTCATTTCCCCCAATTGAAAAAAAAAAATTATTTCCATCCATTTCTTGCATTTTGTTCTCTCTTTCCCCTCCCCCTGATTTTACTGCAATTCAATCTTTTTTTAATTAAATCAAGTTTTATGAATATAGCGACAAAATTTTTATCATCAAAAATATATATACCATTACTATTTTTAATATTCCTTAGATGTTTATGTAAGAAATTTTAACATTCCTAGTAGTAGCTCCTCTAACTCTAATTCGATAATGGCAAAATTTATTGCCAATTAAATTCACCGTTTATTCAGCACATTTCTCTTCTTGAAGACAATTTTCCCCAATCCACCATCATCGTCATCATCATTGTCATCACTACTTCCATGTTCGACTTCAACAGTTCGCACAGCACTGATGTCCCAATGATTGATCTCCTTTTCTCCTTCCGTCTCAACTAGTTGTCTCTTTTGAATAATGGGCAACGGCACCAGATGTTCAGATATTATAGACGTATTCGTAGTAGATTCATTGGAATCAGTTTCCAGTCCAACAGTCTTCCAGTGTGATACTACTGAGCCTTCATCAGTTTCAGCAATTTTATCGTTATCATCACCAGTGCCACTTGTGAAACCTTTTTTCGATTTTATTATTATAGGTTTGCTCTGTTTCTTGATCAGCTTAGTAACCTTATGACCATTTGTATTCCCATTTGAAGAGAGGCCCAACTCCTTGTTAATTCTCAGTAGCTCTCTCTGGGCCATTGAAATCTCACGATCTTCATTCCTGTTTTTCAAATGAACTTCTCTCAATTGTCTCTTCAACGCATATTGATGTTTTGAAGATTTCTCATGTTTGAGTCTCTCAAACTTTGACTCTTCAACAAACTATATCCATCTGTTAGTGAATTGTTCTTTCTCAAAATTATCGATGATATGGTTGAAATACTTACAGTTGAGCATGTTTTACACCAAAATTTTCCCATTGCCTTTTAGCTGATACACTGATAATTTATGCTTTGAGTACCTTTTTTTTTTGACTTTTTTTTCCGATTTTGCTCAAATATGAGATGTGGCTGACTTATGATGTGGAATAAAGGCGCCTAACGAACAAATCATCTTCATAGTGTTTTATATATTCTTTTATGATATTTTATGACTGATTTGTACCATCGTGACTTTGGTTGATCAATTAATTTTGAGTAATCTAGATACCAAGATGAAAAATTGATACAAGTAAAAAAAAAAAGTGGAGTACAAGATATATAAATATTATATAACATTTTATTAGTTGATTTGGAAAACAAAAGGAACCTTCTAAATTAATTATATCCAACTATTTACAAAAAAAAAAAACTCTTTTACAACAAAAAGGGAGGTCGGTGGATCAATCTACTCTCTCGTAGAACAACATATACACAGCTTTGTTGTCGTTTAAAACATCATCCATCTTGACTTCAGTGATCTTTGAATCACTGATTCTCCAGTATGGATATTTCACAAAACTTCCTAATCTCTTCTTTTTCTTCTTATTCTTATTATTCTTGTTTGACAAATTACTCGAGTTCAACCTCATCTCATCAGTTGACAGAGTTAAACTTTCAATAGGATTACTTGAATTTAACAACGAAGATAATCTTCTTGAAAACCGTCTTGGTTTTTTCCTGGATGAAGATCTAGATAGACTGACAGATTGAGGTTGTTGTGACTCATCAATTGCATTCTCTTGCAGTAATATAGAGTTAGACCTGGAGATACGGCTAATAGAACCAAGTCTAGATCTAGAAATTGAAGGTGAATCCATATCAGTGGTGGCTTGAGAATCACTGATTGCTGATTCACTCCCCGCTTGACTCTTGTAATCATCTTCATCGTTGTTCAACGGTAAACTGTTGGTTAAAAATGGGAATGCAATTTCATACTCGTCAGAGTCCAATTTATAGAATTCCGGTTTATGTCTGTAACATTCATAATGACCAGCTTGATGAGTACCAGCATGTCTGATCATCGATTTTAAAATATATTTGTGTTTTGTTAATACAGGAGTAATATCTTTGGGTTTTGAAGGAAAAGATGGATCAATTAATTCAATTGGGATCTTTGGACTTGATAATTTTTTGTCAGAGGATTTTTTAATGTTTTGTTGTGTTAATGATGTTGTTGTTGTTGAATATGTCGAAGGGATATCATCCAACCCTTTTCCAAAGACAGGTGATGAGATTTTTATATTATTGTCATCTTCATCATCATCTTCAGGTAATTCTTCATCTACGAACTCTTCATCTTCTTCACCTATGGAATTATTATCCTCATCAATATCAGAAGTTTGACCAACGTCTTCATAAAATGCATTTTCCTCTTTTTCATCCAAATCTTTTAAAATATTAGGTTTGGTAATGAATTCTTCCTCCTTGATGGGTTCCAAATCTTGTTTATCAAAACTTGACAAAATTTTCTCATCTTCAATTTGTTCAAATTTTTTAGCTAATTCATCATCTGTTTCCAAAATTAATTCATTGGGGAATATAACTTGACAAGAATTTCTCAAGTTCTGAGTGGTTGCGAAAATGGAACGAGATAAATGTATAGGTAATATTTTAGGAGCCTTCACTATATTGGTTTTCTTGACTATTGTTGTCTTTATCGTTTTAATATCAAACCCATTTGAAGGTTTATAATTTTTGATTATTGAGTCCAAATCGTTGGACAAGTCTTCATTGATCAGAAGTGAGTTATTTGATTGTACTTGTTTCAATTTTTCTAAATCATCATCATTCAAGGTTCTCACCTGGGTTTCCAAATTTAATATTGCATTAATTTTACATCTCAAACATGAATAACCTTCGATTAATTCATTTTCATTTTTGGCTATTAAATTGGGTAATATTGTAGAAGATTCTTGAGGAACAGCTAATGTTAATATCATCATTTGATTAAAATTCAAATTTGAGTCCCCACCACATACTGTACAATGCAATTGATTCAAGAACAAACTTTTAAATGGGAATTGGGGTATATCTACCTGTTTAGATAACCCTGATTTGATTGCATATTTGTACAATTGTGAGTTTTCTTGCATCAAAGTTTCAAGGATCAATTGCAATAATTCATGGGCATCATGTTGATTTCTTGATATTTTTGATTTGAAAATTTTTTCTAAGACGTTTAAGAAATCCCATACACTGATAGTTTTTGATTTATAAATGATTTTTTGTAAATTTGATAATATATCTATCAAGGCTTCATGTAACGGTGCCTGTGGTAAGGTGAAAGATGAACGTATCTCGGTATTGTTATAGATGGTATTACATAATTCATTCAAATAATCGTTTAAACCGGGCAACAGCAGTAACGATTGTAAAGTTGAGTTGGCAAAACAATCGACGGTCATGTTGATGAAACCGGTGGTATATCGATCTGGTCTCTGTTTTGACAACATTTTTTCCAGTGATGGTGGGAAGATTGTTGGGGTAATTATGTAAATCGAAGTTGCTACTAATCCAGCGTAAATGACCAGTTTATATTTCTGATGTCTAGTGAGTTTGAACCAGTAGTGTTGGAGTAAATGATCTAAATATAGTTGAATCCTATCTTGAGTAGAACAAGGCAGAGTTGGAACAATGGTAACCGGTTTTGATTTCTCTGCAACATTCAAAATCCTATTGACAAATTCCATCTATAAAAAACTATCAAATCCATCTATATATATACAAAATCTAAAAAACCCCAAGGACCACCCACCACCCCCGAGTGTAACTGTGTTTTTTTGTCTGGGGAAATAATCAATCATTTTTACAAATCTCGGTATTCCATTTTTTTTTTTATTTTATTTTAATTACCATATTAGGAAGTCGGATGAGAAAAATGAAAAAATTCATTTGATTATGACAATATTAAAATACATCAAAGATACACATCACATACATACACTAGATGAGGTCCAAATAATGAACAACAAAGATGACTTTAGAAATCCCGGCAACATCACCACGACTGGTCCGGTACCCAACAGATTAAAGCCACCAACTATCAACCGCCTCACTCCTAACTTACTTGTGCCACCCAGACTGGCTCCTAATGCGATTTCAAACAATAGTCATAGACTGAAGGTGATATTACAACCAGGTCATTCGGCATTGGATTGGGAGAGTCTTAAAAGACGTTCCAATTTCAGAGGAGATTTACCACCTTACCCGGTGAAAGTATCACGGGAGGAATTGAAAAAACATAATACTTTAGATGACTATTGGATTGTCATCAATAGAAAAGTTTATAATTTGACGCCGTATTTGAATTTCCATCCAGGTGGAGTTGAGATATTGGAAAAAACTGCGGGGAAAGATGGAACTAGTCTTTTCAATAAATACCATCCTTGGGTAAATCTGGATAGGATGTTGGATCTGTGTTTTATTGGTGTTTTAGTTTGACTTTTTAATTGATGTTTATAATAATGACAGCCGTACTACAGGTGAATATAATAAAAATAGAGCGTATTAGCATTGCATCAAATTAATATATATATATATTGTCAAAAGTACAATATCCTGTCAAAAATAAAAATAGAGAATGAAAGGAAAGAAGAAGTGAATCAGGGAACTCAAAATAAACAAAGTCATATACACATATCATTAAATGTTTGATAGAAAAATATCCATGGGGAAAAAAGGCAAAAAAAGCTCTCATCATCTTTTTCAAAAAGTTTTGTTGTTGTTGTTGTTGTTGTTGATGTTTTTGTTGTTTGTTATTATTAATTAATTTTCACAACCATTTATCATCTTTACCCCAGCTTTTCTTTTTATTCAATCTTTTGATCTCTTCATTAACCATTCCTTTGGTATTTGACACATCGAATGAAACATCAAAATCAGATGGTGATACCGGGGGTGTGAGAATGGTGTTTTCATTTTGGAACAACACTTGAAGTGGAGGAGGAGGAGGAGGAGGAGGAGGAGACAATGAACGTAATCTCAGTGTTGTTGTTGTAATAGAAGAGCTCATCGATCTCGTCGGACTGTTGAATTTGGAACTTGGAACCGATGTGCCATGATAACTGGCAGATCTCTTTGTAGGACTACTGGAGATGAAATGAACTTCCATTTGATGTTTATCTATGTTTATTGATGAATATCTTGCTTTTTCCAAGACACTTACTTCTTGCCATAGAAGCCGTATTTGTAATTTGATCTGTTTCTTTTTCAAATTGTAATTCTTGGTAACACTCAAAATTTCTTTCAACTTATCATTATAGAAGAAATCAAATGGAGATGAGGGACTAGTATTTGATAATAGATTGATTTTTTCATCAATCATAACTTGTGTAACTTGATCCAGTGGTATTTCAATCTCGGGTTCTAATTGGAGATTTCGCACGAATCTCTTGGCATTCAAATGTTCAAATATCAAGTTATTGTTCTTACTGTTATCATTATCGTTATTATTATTATTATTGGGTATATTTTTATGTTGTCTTTTCCACTCCATGACGAATTCATGAAACTGATCTTTGTTGATATCACTCAGTTTCTCCTTTCTTTCAATGTTTCTTGGAAATAAGTTCCAGATCTTGGTTACTTTTTTAAGAAACTCATGTGGATTTCCTAGTGCTGCTTCATCACTATCAAGTTTTGATTTCAAATAATTTGTAAAAGAATTATTGATAACAGAAGAAGATTCATTAACCTCATGATTTTCTTCTTCTTCCTCTTCTTGTAAATCTTGTAAGAAATCCTCAGTCTTGATTGAAATCTTTGTATTATCCTGACTCTCTGGACAATCATTATTGCACAAATCTTCATCTCTTGTAGATTCGAAATCGGTTAAAAGTTGCTCATATCTCTCTAGATCTTCAAACGTTAAACCTTCAGCTTCATCTTCACTTGACATTTCATTCAAATTGAGATTCCTTATTAGGTTTGTTGTATCGTCAATCTCAATGGTATGATGGGGTAGTAAATTTTTCTTTTCATCATTTATTATTTCGATTGTACAACCTTCTTCATCATCTTCATTTTCAGTCAAGTTTTCAGTATTGGTATCACCAGTGGTATCACTACTAAAACTTCTCAACAATTCTTGATACTCATAATTAATCTTATTTGTCGGGCTTGAAACTTCATGTTGTGATGATAGATACCGTAATTTATTAGCATTGTATCTGGATGTAGATAGTACTTTAAGAAACTGTAAATATTGGCTTTCAGTGATTATCAAATGCAGCAATTTGTGATCCATCGGATTATGTGTGATGTATTGGGTCTTAAGTGGAGTTGTCAAAGATGTGATATTATTGTTGTTGTTGTTGTGGTTGTTGGTGCTTCTTGAACACTGTTGCATTTTCACTTTTATTATATTCAACAGAATATATAATAAAAAGTGCACGAGGTGATTGATAAGATAACAGATGTGTCTTCTCTTCACTTATTCATACTAGCCTCTTCTTTAAAGAAGTGTTAAGAACAAACAAGTTTTAGCAATTATACTAAAAATTAATGATTGATGTATTGAATGATGATGTATCACACTCACTCACACATTCCCATATGAGAGATTGTTTACTTTTAAACTCAATTTGTTTTCTTTTTACCCAAAAAAACCAAAAAAAAATTAACAAAAAACAAAAACAAACATCTCTTTACTTCTATTCTACATATATATATTAATTAGTAAAACTTGAATTTGCATCTAAATAGGAAGAGGGATACTCACTTACACATACTCTCTCTCTATATATTTATTGCCTCTTAATACACCTACCCATACTCATAAGTTGCTTTAGCCTTATCTGATAATTTGGAAATCATTCATAATAATCTTTTTCATTCAAATCTCTTCCTCATCTCCACCACCCAATCCCCCTCATTTTCTCTCGGACTTAGAGGCTGTTGAAACCAAAGACAAAAACAGCAGCCCCAATTCAACCATGTCTTATGACATCTAATGATGAGGTAAGTAATCATAGAATTGATGTGGCCAATTCATAACTATACCGTCATTACTCAAGATATCATCTAATACATCTGTTCCGATATCGGGTTCTGTATAATCGTTTTGTCCATCCCATCCAGGCTGAAAATCTTCATAACTGAGTACCGAGTTTAAAGTAATACAACTCAACTTATGTTTTGGCACCAAGTTCCAAGAAGAAAACTTCTTGCTTACCACCATTTGACTAGCATTATTATTATTGTTGTTATTGTGGGAATATTGTGCACTTTCTTCAAGTAGTTCATGTCTCGAGACAATCATGGAAGCATCATCGACTTTAATTGGTAAAGTTGGGAACAAGAATTTTACTATCTTATCAAGAGTAGTGAGTTCTTTGAAATCATGATATTTGGCTTTTTCCTTAACCGGCAATTTGTTCCATTTAGCCAAAAGAATACTTTGATATCCATATTTGTTATCCTGGATATCCTCGTAATAATCATATATGGTGTCCATCAAATTTTTGTTGAAAAAAATCTCAAAGGGAGATGCAGGGTTTCGATAAGAAAACTTTTCTACCAAATCTTTAATGATTTTATCAAACTCTTCCTCCTGATTGTTTATTTCATCATCATCATCATTGGTTGAGTTTTCTAAATCTTCGTCAATTTGTCCGAGATAAGGTTCAAAACTATTGCTCTTTTGATTCCTTAATGGTGGATAATCCTGTTTGGAAGAAGTGACTTTCAAAATTGGTTCAGAATTTTTTCCCTGCAATTGATAATTCCTGTGCAATTTAATCAATTCCCTCCAGATATTCGAATTGGGAGTCATCTTTCTTTGATGGGCTCTGTTCAATGCAATCATAGTAGAAGCCTTACGTTTCACGATCAGAGGGCTCAGTGGTGGTGAAATATAAATTGGTGATGTGCCATGTAATAATCGTGGGACATAAGGTGGTGGTGGTGGTGGTGGTGATCTTGGGAGCAGCTGTTTGACAATCCGTTGGGTCTGTAGTGGTGATTGTGATAATAGGAGTGGTTTAGTTGATAATGAGAGACCATTCCGAGGAAGATAAAAGAGATTCTTGAATTGAAATCGTGGTTTCGTTGATTCTTTTTTATTCTCATTGAATCTAATTGATACAGTTGTTATCTGTGTTGAGTCTCCCCGAGACCTGGTTGATCTGTAATCAAACATTAGCTTATTGTTTATTATTGAGAATAAATAACATGGTTGCTGGAAATACGTCAAGTTTAAATATGATTTGTCAATTCGAGGCGAAATCACTTCAGGTGTAAAATAGATTTATTTCGCCGCAAGTGTGTTTCGAGATTAATTTATCCCTTCTTGACGCATTAGCTTGAAAAATGCAACAAACAAAAAAAAAAAAAAAATTACGTAAAAAGATAAATTAAAAATGTATGTTTCAAACTAACCTACTCATATATACATAAACACAAACAAAAAAGCCAATATACGATAACAAAAATTCCAGAAATTCAAATAAAAATAAGTCGCACATTAAGCTTTCACTTACAACTTGTTGTTGTTACAACATTGAGGTTTTTCGGTGGAAGTTGCTTGTTGGACATCATCATAATATTTAGATTTGTTGAATTTATTATTAGCCATTGGTAAATCCAAAGCTGGATTCTTTTCAAAAAATCCAAATGGAACAATGTTAATATGATGTATCTCCACTGGCATCACAGGGAAATCTTCCAGTCTTGGAATATGGGTGAAACCTAAAGTGGCCCAAACGACAACATCTTCATTTCTTACAGAATCTTGACCATTAGCCCAAGCTCCGACACCTGTATCCTTCATGGATTGATTGGTGAATTCACCAGCAGCGTATAATTGATTATCTCTATATTTGGTAACCCATAATTGTTTTGTAGCATATGTGGCTCTTCTAACGTTCCAAGAGTTTGGAGATGCCAAGATCATTTGTCTAGCTGGCATTTCAATCTTGTAAGCAACTGGAGCTTTTGTAACCTTATTGATGACATTTTCATTGATGATTTTATAAGCTCTATTGGTGAATGGAGATTGTTCAACAGATCCAGATTTTTCCAAGATGGTTCTTTTTGTGTAAAAACCAACGTTATTTGGATTAAACTCTGTATTCTCTTCCATTGGTAATACATCATCATAAACAACGGTATTCTTATGACCATCAACAGCTGGATCAATTCTAAAAGCCAACATATGTTGATGATAAGCAGCCATAACATTTGGACCGATAACGGTACCAAATGGAACAACAACACCTTCATCGATTGGCATTGTGGAAAGAATACCAGTGGCTCTAACTTGGATCTGAATGGCTCCAATTTGGTCAAAGACAAGATTGATGATGTATTCATAATTGGCAACTGTGGCAATAGTTTGAACGATAAATTCTCTTCTTCTGGCAACAACAGCTTCATCAGTTCTATAATTGACATGTTTATACAAGATTCCGTAATCTTGTTCATGCATACAAACGGTGTTCCCAATCATGATTGGATCACCTTCACCATTAGTTCTTAAAGTATCAAGATATTTGATAACACCGAGACAATCACAACCCAAACTTAAACTGTTACCATTAGTACCAAATCCACAATCACCTAAATCAAAAGCCTGTTTTCTATGATATGGAGCTCTTGGATCACCATATGGAACAGTCATTTCAGATAATGCAATTCTATAAGCAACTGATCTACCTTTGAATGAGACATCATAGATGGCAAAACCTTCTCTATAATTGGTTGCAATTCTAAATCTCCAATTTTGCCATTCAATCAAAGAACCATTGACTGAAAATGAAGTACCTTCTGGTTGTTGGAGAATCAATGGTTTCAAATCTGTTCTTGTTGTTGTACCGTTCAAATCTGGATGATATTCGACAGCTGGAACCTGTTGCCATGGCATAGTTGGTGTGACGGTGGAATCATAACCACTTGGAAGGTAATCGATTCTGACAAGTTTATGGGTGAATGCCTCAAATACTGGTGAAAATTTCAAAGGTAATGAATAATGATTTGATTCCATATGATCATAACGTAAATACATATAACATTGGATCAAAGGTCTTTCATCATTAGAATCATCGGTACCATACATCCATGGATCATTTCTAACATGAACTCCCTTTGGTAATTTCAATTTGGCAATCTCTTCTTTAACTTTTGGATGTTCAAGACACAAGACTTCAATTTCTCCAACATCTTCAGGTAATAATGGACCAATAACACCTTTTGGTAATTGTTCACTAACAATGACATGACCAAGACTGACATTGACCAAAGCCTTGTTGAAAATTGTACAATTTGAAGTATAAAAATATGCAAATACAATTCTTGGAATAAATGGTAATGGAGAACCACTTTTTTCAGCATCCAAATATTTGATTGCATCTTTCTTTGGAGGATCCAATCTGTCAACTGTGACAAAATGAGGTTTGTCTTCTTTATGTTGATCTTTGATCAACTTGACAGCGAGTTTGATCTCGGCCTCTGTGATACTATCAAAAGGGTGCTGAGATACAGACATTATTCTTTGACGGATATAGATCAATGTATGATTTAAAATGTTATTGTTGTTGTTGTTGGAATAATGATAGTACAAAAGTGAATGATAAAAGAAATGAAGAAAATTTCAAGAGGTTTATATAATATTTTTCAATCGCTTAATTTCTATCATTAATGGTAGGTCTGCAATCATCTAACAATTTTATTAATCTATCTATCTATCTATCTATCTATCTAACCACATAATCTCATCGTGCAACGGGGGAATTTTCCGCTGTGCACACACACCCTAATGTGAAACAGGCGGTAATTAAGCGATCAGTCCCAATGGAGTAACTCTAACCAGACAAGCGTTCTCGGAAGAGAAAAAGTAGTGCGCGAATGTAGATATTATCTCATTTGATCACCCACTAGCCCCTTAGCCACCCATGGGTGTGTATGTGGGGGTGACTGATGATTACACGCCACAGAACACCATCATGGGCCACTTCAGCAATGTGGCAAATCATAAGTTAGTCATACGTCACAACACCACCGGCGCGCTTTCCACATGTGGGAAAGATCAGTCATCAATCCCATTCACAATAAAAAAAAAAAACCATGAACAGACCCATACACATACTAAATCACTCAGTGCATACAATAATACTAACAAACAAAAAAAATCTTTCAGTCTTAAAAAATTTGGGTTTCATTGACATTTATTTCAGTAAAGAATAGAGAGAGACAAGAGTAGCTACCATCACCTCATAAAACTAACTGATATATATATATATATATATATATATATTGTTACTCAACCAACTTGTCTATTAATTTATTCATATTTGTCCATAGTTAAGCGAAGGCAAAATAAGTACCCCACAAATATCAAAAAAGAAGAAAGCACACACACACACAACAAGATGGTTATGTTAAAGGATCCATCTGTCAAGTACAACAAGTTCCAACCGATCAATTTACCTAACAGACAATGGCCTTCAAAGACCTTAGATAAACCACCACGTTGGTTGTCGACCGATTTAAGAGATGGTAATCAATCATTGCCCGATCCAATGTCCATTGAACAGAAGAAGGAATATTTTTTGAAATTGGTTGAGATTGGTTTCAAAGAGATTGAAGTTGCATTCCCAAGTGCATCCCAAGTTGATTACGATTTCACCAGATGGGTAGTACTGAATGCTCCACTGGATGTATCAATTCAAGTCTTGTCTCCATGTAGAGACGAGTTGATCAAGAGAACAGTTGAATCTTTACAAGGTGCCAAAAAGGCTACAGTACACATCTATTTAGCCACTTCGGATTGTTTTAGAAATATCATCTTTGGTATGAGTCAAGATGAAAGTTTGGAATTGGCTGTCAATGCTACCAAATATGTACGTAGTTTAACAAAAGATGATCCATCAACAACTGGTACTGAATGGGATTTTGAATTCAGTCCAGAAACTTTTAGTGATACAAGTCCAGAATTTGCCCTTAAAGTGTGTGAACTGGTCAAACTGGCATGGGAACCAACAATTAAGAATCCAATCATCTTCAACTTACCAGCAACAGTGGAAATGTCAACTCCAAACGTTTATGCTGATCAAATTGAATTTTTTGCAACTCATATCTCAGAGAGAGAAAAAATATGTATCTCATTACATCCTCATAATGATCGTGGTTGTGCCGTTGCCGCTGCCGAATTGGCTCAATTAGGAGGTGCCGATAGAGTTGAAGGTTGTCTTTTCGGTAATGGTGAAAGAACAGGAAACGTTGATTTGGTCACTTTGGCCTTGAATTTGTATACACAGGGTATTTCCCCTAAATTGGATTTCTCTGACATCAACTCTGTAGTTGATATCGTTGAACGTTGTAATAAGATCCCAGTACATCCAAGAGCTCCATATGGTGGACAGTTGGTTGTATGTGCATTCAGTGGATCTCATCAGGATGCCATTAAAAAGGGTTTCAAGATTCATGAACTGGATCCAACTCGTAAATGGCAAATACCATATTTACCTATCGATCCAACAGATATTGGTAGAACTTATGAAGCCATCATCAGAGTTAATTCACAATCAGGAAAAGGTGGTGCTTCATGGATTATTCTTAGAAATTTGGAATTAGATTTACCAAGAGGACTTCAAATTGCCTTTAGTAAAATAGTTCAAAATGCAACCGAATTAAAAGGTAAAGAGTTGAGTAGTGAGGAAATTGTATCACTTTTCTATCAATCATTCATCATGAATGATGATAAATATCCTATCCAATTGATTGATTATGACTTAACCAGATTGGAAAACAATTACAGAAAAGTTGATTTAAAATTATTAATCAACGGTAAGGAAATCATTACACAAGGTGAAGGTAATGGTCCATTATCTGCATTGACAAATGCCATTTCTAATTATTTTAATGTCAAATTTGAAATCTCGAAATATCATGAACATTCACTTGGTAAGGATTCCAACTCTAAAGCTGCCACATATATTGAATGTTCAATAATGACTAAAGAGCAAGAATATGCTAAATGGGGGGTTGGTATTCATGAGAACACTTCACAGGCTTCATATCTTTCCGTTATCAGTATTTTGAATGGTGCCACCCAAGAGGGTATTTTAAAAATTTGAAGTGTCCTTTTCGATTTATCAATGGATCAATTGAATTCTGTACTCATACTATATAAGAAGATGTGAATGAGATAACAGAAAAGATATTGAAAATAACCCCAAAATCAAAATCATTTAAAAAGACACATAAACCACTTGAGAGAAATCTAAAAAACAAAAAAAAACCTTATCTTAATTTATATTAATTTATATCAATTTATATTAATTTATCTTTATTTGAATATTTTTCTTTTTTTAACTCCTAAACCTTAGATTCATAAACCTTAGATTACCAACCACTGAAACTCTTATCATCATCATCATCATCATCATTTGAAAAAATCATCTTCATCATCTTCATCATCATCATCGGCTACTGTCCTTCTACTAAACACAATCTTTGTCGTGTTTTGACTATTACTGTCTCGACTAATTCCATCTAAAATCTCCACTATTTCCTCCTCGTTTAATTTATGTCTCAACTGACCCATCTGTAACAATTTTGCTAAATAATTCTCTACAGCAACAACTCTTTCCGGTTTCACCAACCTCACACGGGATAATCTCTCACGTGCAGCTGGTTCGAGTACTTGTGATAATAATGCATTGTTCTGTTCCTGTTGTTGTTGTTGTTGTTGGGATGATCCACCACTGGATGGAGTCGCTTGTCCCGAGTTTCTTTGAAGCTCTTGAAGTCTTGCTGCTCTGATAGCTGCTAATTCGTCATCCATATTGGGCAAGTGTGTGTGGCGGGGGAATATATTCAAGGATTAATCGAGGAGAAAGAGATGTTCGAAAGTTACAAAAACAATTCTTTAAAAAAATGATTCAATTTTTTTTTTTTTTTTTTGATCTTTTTGCTTTTTCTTTCTTGCAAATTCTGATTCTTTTAGTTAGCTCAAGACTTTTTCCCTTTCCAATTCACAAACCATGCAAGACTCTCTTGATAACTAGACCACTAAAACTTCATTATCTATTTCATCATTTCTAATAAACATGTTACTCAATGGAAAGATCTATGAAATGAGTAAATAGCAAGAGATTGTAAAAAAAAGAGTGGATTTGAGACCCACACCACCACAGATTGAAATGGGGGATAATAAATTATCAAATTGATTCAGAAACATGATCAGACAACAATGACTTAATTTCTCATATAACTTTAAGAGACAATATAAAATATTGAGATCACTCTGTTGTTTTTTCAGAATGATATCAATATGTGGATTGAATTAATTTTTTCAAATTATAACCCAAAATCGCCGCTGATGATATATATATTGTTTTATCTAGATCAATTGGGGTCAGAATATAAATTTATATATTATTTTAGATAATTATAATGTAAGAATACATATGTATTTGTCTATCGTAAACTTCAATTACACATTGAGATTGGAAACTGTGTTACGAAAAGTAGAATACTCAAGTATAGAGACTCAACTACTCAAGAAATCTAGCTTGATTCTTAGTAAAAGATGAATCTTATCCATGTGAGTGATTTAAGCAAGAAGAGATGGTTTTTCTATGTTTGGCTTGATTTGAACACCCACCCAACAACCAGTCACCGTCTCACATCTACTTCCAGTTACAAGAACAAAAATACGAATATCTTGTTAATTGAAGTGCCAAAAGGCAAATTTTGGAATGGAAGGATCATTGTTTTGTGGTTGAAACATAAACCATAAATATTTATGGTTACAGATTAATAGCTACTAAAATGAGGGAAACAATATAAAAAGTTTCAAGTATATATATAGATATATTATTTATAAATATATTCATTAGCCATATAAATTCTCTAAAATCTTCTCTAATAACTAACAAGTCCAATTTGTTTCATCTTATTTGTTTGATTGTGTTATCTTGCAAAATAGGGGAACGCATCATTCAATTTGTGAAAATCATCATCAAAAAAGTTTCGTTGAAACCAAAATAATAAATCATTCAAGAATAATCCCGAAAAAAATAATGGTGATCTGTGTGCCAGATGCAAAAAGGCAAAAAAAGAAAAATGGATGATAAACATGAGATGGTAAATGACAAAAAATGGGACATAAAGCTAGCTATCTAACTAGCAAGCAAGCAACCAGGCAACGAGCTAAATAATAACCAACCAAAAAAAAAAAAATATAAAAGGAAAATTGAAAGTCTTCAACAAATAAAATAAAAAGATAAAACCATATTGAAAATCATTTGATAAGTAATAAACAGTTTGACCATTAACAACGAATAAACCACCCTTAACATAAAGAAAGATGAGACAGACAGAGATATAGAAGGAGAGAAAATGGGATTCAAAAACAAAAAACCAAATCAAATAGGTAATGAATAGATCTTATGGCAAATAAAAATGGTCATTACACAGTGGTTAAATGAAAAAAACAGTAAATATGTAAAAAGAAGCAACAACAAGAAGAAGAAGAAGAAGAAGGACGAAGATGTAGATGGGGATAGAAAAAACCAGTTTTTCTATTAAAACAACTAACCACAATTATAACAAATATCATCTCCTACCAACAAACTTCCCTCATCATATTCTTTCTATATGGATAATTGTACAAATAATGTGATATTTCATCTTCAAAATTCGTTATAAAAAAAACAATCTTTTTCAATTTCTTATTCCAGGTGATTCAACTTTAGATTTTGTCAGTGGATTAATAATCTCCAAGGGTTTTTTAATCCTTGGTGTATGTAATCTAGGTGACAAAGTCCCAGCACGATCTTGAACAGGAGTTTTCTTCACATTACTAGCAACTTGTGTCGATGGAGATACAACTGTGTTAGATGTACTAGTTGTAGTATCAACTTGTTGTTGTTGAGGTGATATTGGAGAAAAAGTCATCGATGTATATGGATTAAATTTTTG
This sequence comes from Nakazawaea wyomingensis, assembly GCA_030567715.1. Taxonomy (NCBI): domain Eukaryota; kingdom Fungi; phylum Ascomycota; class Pichiomycetes; order Alaninales; family Pachysolenaceae; genus Nakazawaea; species Nakazawaea wyomingensis. The sequence continues at coordinate 122,509 of JAJLSQ010000028.1, forward strand.
TGAACCTGGACTCGAATGCAGATAATAAGCAGTATTAATACTATGACTGATCAAATTTGGAATGATTTCTGGACAAAATTCTAAATCATCTTCTAAATCAAATCCTTTACTACATAAATATCTCTGTCTTGAGTATGACCATGAAGCAGATGCAACAGAAGCTGCAGTGGATCCACCCGATGACAGTGTTGAAAATAAATCCACATTGTTGGTGGTCATGATCGGTGTTGAGTAATTTGAACCGGCCATTGATGATGATGATCTTAAAGTTGAATGGTTGTTCAATGGACTCTGATACAGATATTCTTTCCCTGCTAAACCATTTGATGATGAAGTTGTTGTTGTTGTTGCTGATGTTGTTGTTGATGATAAATTTGATGAAGAAGATGTTGGGATCTGTTGCGAAAACAGAGAGTGTTGTTGTTGTTGTTGGTTATAGGATGAACCACCACCAGTGATGAAATCATAACTGGTATTGCTATTGTTACTTGTAGAGTTATTGTTGTTGGTACCATTACTACCATTGGAGGCAGTTGATGTGTAGTTATAGTTCATCGTGGTAAAGAATGGGATGACTAACAAGAGTTCACTTGGTATATGTGTCAAGAACTATATCGACGACTTGATTCGATTGAGCAAACAATGATTCTATGGTTTTTTTGGTATATATTCGATAAATGATGGATGGATGGGATGGATTTATGATAAGTGTGTATGATGTTATGATATTACTATGGTTATGTTACTTCTGTTTTTTTTTATCGGTCACTTACTTTACTTTATCTTTAGAATTTCTTTTGCCAAAAGCAAATTACAGATTTGGTATTATGGGACACGACCATATATGGATACATACCACCACCAGCCATTTAATTTATAATAACATTGGATGTGTACATATAGTATTAACACACCCCTCCAGAGATGGATTAATCGATTGGAGTAATCGAAATGTCAAGCGATAATGTAACAGTATTAAAGATGTATATATATATATATATATATATATATAGCCAATGATAAGCAATCATTTGTGTTAGTTTTCACAATGCTCTCTCACTCACTCACTCACTCACTCATCTTCCAAATTTATTTAATTCCCATTCCTTCATGCATTTATTTGATTTTTTTTGTATAATTCCATCCATCTATGAAAAAAGTCTCATAGAATCTTATTCATCTGAAATCTAATTCTTTAAAAGATGGTAATCTGAACCCAGCAGTGTTGCTTCTTTCCAGATATTTATCAATGTTGATTTTCTTTTCATTGATATTATTTATAGTATTATTATTATTATTATTAGTATCAGTATTATTCTCATAATTGTAGTTATTATTAATGTTATCATTTTGGTTATTACTATTATTACTATTATTGATGCTGCCGTTGTTCAATTCGCCATAATTTCTTTGGCTACTATTATGGGTATCATTGATGTTATTTGTGATGGGTTTGTTATCATCAAATGCAGAATTAATGTTGTTGTTGCTATTATTATTATTATTCTTATTATTATCATCATCATCATCTTCATTCATTAAATTGCTGACTTTCATCTTTAAATTGTTTTCCTTCACCACAGGACTCATCATCGGCTGTTGTTGCTGCTGCAGTTGCTGCTGGAGTTGCTGCTGCAGTTGCTGCTGCAGTTGTTGTTGCAATTGAGCATCTCTAAATTTGATCAGTGGTAATTTTTTATAATCTTTAATATCCTGTGGGAAATTTTGTTGATATGGACTAATATAACTACCATTACTATTATATCCACTTTTATTATTGATGGGTAATTGTGATGGAGGATGTAATTGATTATTCATATAATTCATATGATGTAATTGTGAATTATAATATGGTGATAATGGTGATATCAATGATCGACCACTTAAAGGTGTGTTCAAAAGTTGCAGTGAATTCAGTTGTGAAATACCACTATTATTGTTATTATTATTATTTGCAGAAGAAGAAGAAGGTGATGATGATGATGATGATGATTGATCGGGCACTACAATTGGTCTTGGTCTCTTATTATTATCCGGTCTGAATTGTAATGGTCTTAATAACGATGAAGCAGTGGTTCTTGGTGGTGGTAATTGATGATCCAGTGGATTATGAGGATGATGATGATGATGATTATGGAGATGATGATAATGGTTATGTGGTGAAGTAGAATTTGGAGGTGATAACATTGAATTTGAATTTGAATTTGAATATGATGATGTTGATGAATTTGAAGAACAAGATGATGAAGAATTGTTTGTTTTATCTGTATTCTTATTCATATTATTATTATTATTATTGGAATGATTGTTATTGGTACCATTAATGTTATAATTGGTTGATATTGGAGTAATTGGATTGGATGTAGGTAAAGTAGTTGTATTATTTCTCAAATCACTCAACTGTTGAGCAACATCAACTTCATCTTCTTGATATGAAGATTGTTGTGGAATTCTAATCATATTATTTTCATCAATACCTAAATTTTTTTTAACTTCATTAAATTCATCATTTCTTACTCTAATCATCAATTTTTCATTTGGATAAGTCAATATAAAATTCTCATATGCATGAACAGTTTGACGATGTTGTCTTAAATTATCCAATCTACTAAAATTTTTTTGACAATGTTGACATTTAAATGGTTTTTCACCAGTATGAGATCTAATATGTCTTGCCAAATGTTCAGATCTCGTAAATGACATTGAACAAGGTGGATAAGCTGTACATTGGAAAGCGCGACCTTTCGGTTTCTTCTTAGTCTTGTTGATATGAGGAACTTGTATCGGTATTTCGTTTGACTTCACCTGACCTTGATGTTGTTGTTGTTGTTGTTGTTGTTGATGTTGCTGTTGAATTTGATAGATACTCTGTGATTGTTGTGATTGTTGTGATTGTTGTGTTTGCTGTGTTTGTTGTTGTTGTTGTTGTTGTTGCTGCGGGATCGAGGTCTCCATTATGATAGTTGAATCTCTAATGAACAGATGTCAACAAGTACTTTTTTTTTTAAAGGGAGAAAAAAAAAACAGGGAGGGGGAGTGGGAGGATGAGGGCGGTAATGAGGGACCTGAGTTGATTATTATTGTACTATATTGTGTAATAAATTGTTGTAATAGGTGAAATAAAATGATAATAGAAATAAAGAAAATAAAGAAATATAAAGAAGAATGAGAAATTGAGTGTATATAGGCTTTGTTTGTCTTGTTGGATAAAAATGTTGATGTAATTAACACACAAGAAAAAAAAAACACACAAAAACAAAACAAAAAAAAAAAAACTCTGTTCCTTGCCCTTTTGTTTTGGTTTTTTCTTTTTTTCCTTGTGTTTTGTGTTTGGCAAAATTGCCCCCCTATTTTTGTTTTCTTTCCTTCTTCTTTTCGTGCCCTTCTCCCCCCCCACGCGCGCGCGCGCGCTGTTTTGTTCTTTGTTCTTTCTGTCTGGGACTGGGGCTGTCGAGTGTGTGTGTGTGTGTGTGTGAGTGCGTTTGTGTTTGTCTGTCAATTTAGTAATGGGATGACATTATACAGATGAATGAGCTGATATATATTAATTGAATAGATGGAATAGCGATAGAAAAAGAGAGATGAAATTTATATAGATGTATATATTATATCTATCTAACTCTCTTATGCAATCGATCTTTTTTTTTTAGATAGTAAGTATCTTTTCTTGGGGAGTTAGATAGATAGATTGGTAGATGTAATGTAAAATAAACAAAGTTGTTTAGAGGCTTTTCTGCAATTTCAGTTTTTACAATTATTATTAATTAAATTATTTTTACCCTTCTAAAGATTATATATATATATAATTATAACAGTCAATCAATCAATCAATCAATCAATCTCTTCAGGTCTTATTTTTGCCCCCCCTGCTTCTTCATTTTTTTTTTTTTTTTTCCCTTGCTCTCTCCCCTGTTTATTTATTTGTTTGTTTGTTTGATGCTCTTTGTTTGGTCTTATTATGGCTCACCTGTCGATCATACCCTCGGAGTGATCGAGACAGTTATAAGTAAGTGCAATACAAACAATACATATCTTTTTCTTTTATTTTATTTTATTTATATTCATTGTGCAAATCATTTCAGCGTGATATATATATATATATCACAGCATTTCGCCGCCGGAGGAAGTAAAGATTGTGAGGGGCAAGTAGGTTTAGCTAAGTAAGGCAGGCACCAGGGGGGCGCACTCTGTCTGTATGTGTTCCTTAAAAAAACCCACCCCCCAACCCTCCGGTAATAAAGTTTTGGGGTTAGATTTTTTTTTATTTTTTTTATTTTTTCCTTAACAATTTTAGATTTTTCTTAGACTTTTGGTGTGTGATTATGCGATTATTATTAATTTAAAATTAAACAATTTCTTGTCTTACATATATTAATTTTAATTTTAATAATAATTTTAAATCGTTCGCTTGTCTAGTGTTGCCTTGCCTTGATGTTAAAAAAATATTTTTTAAACACACGGTGAGATTGATAGAGAAAGATAATTAAATATACTACTACTACTACTACAGACGACACACATACAAGAAATTATACAATAAAGTAAAGTCATTAATAAAGCTAACTAATATATCTAAACCTGAGAACGAATAATTTACTCATCATATCATTTCAGGGTTAGTTAATTACTTCTGTATTTCTTAGTTAGTTAGTTAGTTAGTTGATTGGTAGTTTTACACAAAAGTGGTTGTCATGGAGAGTTGATAGGTGAGAGTATATTATTTCAATCTCAAACTGATGAGTTTTTAGATTTTTTTTTTTATTATTATTATTATTATTATATCAAAATTTATTTTCAGGAACCGTATATTGAGATAATCCTTCCTCTCACTCACAGGTGTATATACTAAGGGGGAATTGTACAGCAGCGCGCATGGCAGTGCAGAGAAAAAAAATAGTTTTCAATATTTAGGTCCTTTTGTTTTGATCTTTTTTTATTTTTTTATTTTGCTCGTTTAGTTTCGTTTCAGCTTTTTACATATATTTTGTATTTACACACTCACTTCTGGCAATAAACACACAGACACACATATAGACAGAGACGCACATACACAAAAACCAGCGCGTGCGCACGTTTTCTCTATCTCTCTCTCTCTTCTTCTTCTTCTTTTCTTTTTGTTTAATTAATAACTTATAAAAGCTACTCACTCACACTTGATGAGTTGTTTTTATTTGTCTCCCTCCTCCCTGTCTTTATCTATACATAGATAGATAGCTAAATATAAGAGAATCATTTACAGTATATTTTGGGTCTCGTTCTTTCTCTCTTTCTATTCATAAAATTATTCCCTTCTCAAATAATAAATACAAAGTTTACTACTACTTTCACACAAAAGTATATTAAAGAATTTCGGTGTTTATTTTATTTAATTTATTTATTCCACTAGAATAAATCCCCCCGCCTTCTCACACCCCCATACAGATATTGACATAAAAACACTATTACATACATACAGACATTTTTTTTTATCCAGTCCAATCCAATCAATGTCATCGAAAATAAAGAAAAAAGATTGACATCATTTGATGTATATGTGGACATGAAACGAATGAACAAGCATCATCTTTCTCTTAATTCTTCTTATTTTTTTTTACTTCTTGCCCCTTCCCCCATGCAACACATATAAAGACAAAGAAAAAGAAAAAGTGTCATTTTATTTATTTATTTATTTATTAATATTCCTTCTTTTGGTCACAAAAGGGTCAAAAAGATAAGAAATAAATAAATAAATAAAAGTTGAATAAAATTGAATCAGTTAAAGTAACCAACCAGCCCTTTTAATCTATTTATTCTTCTTGATATCAGATATATACATATATACTACCACTACATAATTGTAAATAAAAATAAAGATAAGATAAAAATAGAAAAATGATACCATCCCCCCCCATCTTGAAAATGGGTTTGAATTGGTTTCATATCCATTTTCATAGTAACATTCATCATTTACTGTACTGATCGATATGTTGAAACAGAGAACTTTGTTTTCAACTTTTTTTTTTCTATCAGACTTTGTATCAATTTAAGAATCAAGCCATCATCATTTGTTTGTCAATTTGTAGAAAATCTTTTGTTATCTTTACTTATTTTCAATTGCACGATGTCTGTTTTCTTAAACCTCTTTTCTCTTCTCTTTAGAAAGTTGATTGATTTTTCCATTCAATTATATCAGAATTATTTGAATTATTCTATTTATCATCTTTCCCCCTTCTCACCCTATTTCGACCTGAAATTTCTTGATTATTCCATTTTATATATATATATATATATACAAAATTTCCATCAAATCACCCTCCACCATTTTTAGTTTTTTATTCTCATCATAAAATTTAGAAAACAAACCCCTCCACTTTAAATTGTCTTTAAAAAATTTATTAGTAAAAATTCTAGACTCATTATCTTCATCAATTTGAATATGATCTGATCTCATCTTCTAACCCAAGTTAGACGTACCAAAAAATTAAACATTATAAACAGGATAAACTCCATGTCTGATTTTACAGATATAAAGACCTATTTGAAATCGACACAGGGATGGAGCTATATCCATTAGAAATAATTTTGAATACTAGCCAAATGGAGTAATCTTCAAAGAAGAGGATAATATTATCCATTGGGGTTAATTAAGTGTTCCCCATGCGTTAATATAAGTGTTATTTTGGATTATTTTTTTCGCGGGGTAAGATAAGTATAATTTTCTAGTTTTAACCTTTGTTATGGGGATTGTGCTCATTAATGATATAAAAGAATAAGCTTATATGTGATATGAGAAATGATGGAAATCACAATGTGTTATTTTGATAAATTTCTATTACTCGTTTAACTGAATTGAACCCTTTTTAAATATTTCTATTATTTAAATCAACCGAGTGATTGCGTGAGACTTGATTGATTCTGTTGTATTACGTCATAAAGATCAGATAAATCGATACTGATATATTATAAAAATTTATTTATTATCAAGTAAAATTAATACACGTTCATCGGAGAATGATCCATTTGAACACAGAGATCGCCTCATATATATATATATACATACATAAAAAAATATACATAAAGATATAAAAAAATTTTGAAAAAAATCTTTGAAGCAAAAAATTATTAAGCGTAATAATAATAATAATAATAATTCATCACCATCTTCAACAACAACCTGATCTAGCATCATCCTTCTTACTATTATCAATTGAGATATCAATCATTTCACTATTGTTATTGTTATTATTATTATTCCCCCCATTACCATCTCCATTATTATCTCCATTTTCATCTCCATCACCATTATTCAATTCTGGTAATAATTTGGCAATTTTTTTAAATAAATTTTTAACATTATAACCATTTTTAGTACTTGTTTCGATAAAAATTTTAACACCTTCAATTTTTTTTAACAACAGTTCACCTTCTTCAATTGAAATTAATCTCTTATCCACTAAATCAGATTTATTACCAACAATACATATTATAACATTAGATCCACGTTCATTTCTAACATCCTCACACCATTTGCTGACACTTTCAAAACTCTCCTTATTTGCTATATCATATACAATGATTGCCACATTAGAATCTCTTATATATGAAGGTATCAATGATCTAAATCTTTCCTGACCTGCAGTATCCCATAATTGTAATCTTACAGTTTTGTCATCCAAATACATTGTCTTGGATAAGAAATCTATTCCAATTGTGGCTGCATAATGAGAATCAAATGTATCGTACATAAACCTTGTTATCAATGATGTCTTTCCCACACCTTGATCTCCTAAAAATACAATTTTGTATTTTGTCAACATCGTACTACTCATCTTTCTCTATATGTATATATGTATATATGTATTAATGCTATTCTTTGGTCTTTTGAAGAATTATCAAAAGCAACCTTATGTTTATTATCACTTGATCAATATATTATCAATAATTTTTCAAAATGTGCGATAAATGATGTGATGTTATAATATGATATTAGTTGTTCTCGATTACAAATGTATATGAATTTCAAAAAAGATGAAGGAGAAACGGATTGTAGATGAATATTTCCAGATGTTTAATCACTTCGCAATTAGATACTCGATGTTGAATTCTTATATAAGAAAAACAATTAACAAGGTTGAAATGGTGTTTGTTTGTTTGTTTGTTTCTTTCACCTGTAGTTTGATCTATATATATATATATATATATATCTATCTATCTATCTATTCTCTATCTCTTCAACTAAATAAATAAATTTTCGTTGTATCGAAATAATCTCAAATCAAATTTGCTCTGGTGTGTATGAGATGTGCTCCCTTTTATTGGTATAGGTATACACGACTATTATACTGGGTATAGTTACAGATATAGATGGAAGTAAAATTATACTTTTATATATCCATATATATATATCACATCTATTTCTTACCACTCTTCTTGATACCACCACCGATTAAAGGACCTTTACCCTGTGCCTTCAGCAGTAACAGTTTCTTTGCAGCCAGATCTGCTTTTTGCTTGGCTTTGAATGCCAAATCTTCTTCGTCAAATTCTTGAACTTTCTTCTTTGGTGCCTTTAAAGCTGTGTCATATATATGTATATAAGAGTTAGGTCATATGTCTTGTATTGCAGTATTACGTGTGAAAATCTATACTTACGCTTGGCTTTACCACCTTGACGTCCTGACATGGTTATATATGTATTAATATTGTTTTATATTCTATTATTAAATATATGTTAATGTTAACTTTCTTTTGCTAAAAAAAAAAAAAAGAATGAAATTTTATAAGAAAGAGTCGTGTATATTACCACCAACAAGCACCCATGGATCGACATAAAAATTAAATATAGAGAGAGTGTGTGTGTGTGTATGAGATTAGGAACTACGTTAGAACGAGCATACAAGAATAGAGATCCCATCATTGAAAGTTTTTACTCTTTTTACTGGATAGTTGGACAACATATAACCACTGAACAATGGGTGCTCTCACAACTGCTGACAAGGAGAAAATCAAAAGAGTCATTCCGAAAGCGTCAAATAAGATACTTGATGCCACCGTTGCGAGATTATACATTGCCTATCCAAATAAAGATGAATGGATTTATACTGGACTATCTGGTGCCATTGTATTTTGTGATGACTTGGTGGGACATACTTTTTTCTTTAAGCTAGTGGATATCAATGGTAATAGAGGTGTCATTTGGGATCAAGAATTGTACGTCAAATTTGAATATAATCAAGATCGTTCATTTTTCCATACTTTTGAAATTGAAGAATGTTATGCCGGTTTATTATTTGAAAATGTGGATGATGCTTCCAAATTTTTGAAAAAAGTTCAAAATAGATCTAAACATGGATCTAGACTGACTGTGAATAATAAAAATGCAATACTGTTGAAAAAATCTATCAAAGAACTGCCTCCACAACCTGGTCCAAGAGGTGCTGATTCCGAACAACGATTTAGAAGAACAAAAGGTCCCATGTTTTATGATGGACTACCACCTCCAGAATGGAGATCATTGTATAAGGAATTGGAACAAGCTGGTATAACCGAGGAAATGATTGCCGATAATAGAGATTTCATCAAAGATTATATAAGTAAACAAGGTGGTCCATTGGTTGGATTAGAACCTCCAATTCCAAGAAAATATCAATATAAACATAAAGATGAATCATCCGATTTCCTGCTGCTGTCGCTGCCACTGCCATCCCCATCTCCATCGATAAAACTTAAGAAGAAAGCCCCACCACCACCACCATCTCATTCATCTTCTTCGCCTGCACGTTCACAACAACAACAACAAAAACAACAATCAACTTATAATGATAATAACGATGAAGATGAAGATGATGGATACGATTTCATGCCTCCAGAAGGATTTGTGTCTTCTCCTCCTCCTCAATCGCAAACATCCAGTTCTCCATCACCTTCAGGAACTCCTACACAGACGGCTTCATCTACTCCAGTTGCTACACCAACTTCACGGTTTAGAGTCCCACCCCCATTTGTGTCAAATAACCCACCACCACCACTACCGGGTGGATCAGGAGGGGCTCCATCTGCACCACCTCCATTGACGAACAATGGACCACCAATGCCTCCTCTGAGAGTACCACCACCTTCAACATTACCAGCAAACAGATATCAACCTCCTCAACAAGCTAATCAATTTGCAAGACTGGTCCCACCTCCACCTGCAGCTAGAGGTCCAGTACCTCTGCCTCCTCCAAGGGCTGGTGGTGGTGTACCACCTCCTCCACCTGTTCAGAGAAACAATGTTCCACCACCTCCACCTAGAACCAATGGACCTATAGTACAACAGAGATCGGGTCCACCTCCACCACCACCAAGGGCAAGAGGTTCAGGTCCACCTCCACCACCTTCAAGAGGAGGTGCACCTCCTCCACCTCCTGCTCAAATGAGGCCAATCCCAACTCCACCTTCTGCCCTGAGGCCAATTCCTCCTCCTCCACTGCAGCAACAACAGGCATATCCACCACCTGCACAACAACAACAGGCATATCCACCACCTCCACAACAGCGACAGGCATATCCACCGCCTGCACAACAGCGACAGGCATATCCACCGCCCGCACAACAACAACAGGCATATCCTCCGCCTGCACAACAACAACAGGCATATCCTCCACCTGCACAACAGCAACAGCTGCCACCACCTGCACCACCTGCACCTCCAATGCAAACTGGAGGACCACCACCACCTGCACCACCTCCACCTCCAATGCAAACTGGAGGACCACCACCACCTGCACCACCCCCACCTCCAATGGCTCTGATGGATGGACCTCCAGCTATGCTGGAGACAACAGGAGATGCAGGAAGAGATGCCTTATTGGCTTCAATCAGAGGTGCTGGAGTTCTGAAATTGAAAAAAGTGGACAAATCACAATTGGATAAGCCATCGGTGTTATTGCAAGAGGCAAAGGGTGAATCACCAGCACCACCATCATCATCGATGGGTGGTGGAAGTGGAGGAGGCATTCCGGGACAACCAGCTTCATTAGCAGATGCCTTGACCGCTGCACTTGCACAGCGGAAAAATAAAGTTGCCAATAGTGATGACGAAGATGATGGCGATTGGTAGATGATGATGAGGTAATTAAATCCACTATTATCATTTCTAAATTGCTGCTACTACTACTACTACTGCTAACACAAGCACACAATCATTTATTTACCAAAATTCGAATTCAATGAATATTAAATGCATATCAGTTTTTTTTGTTCCATCCTCCTTATTTTATTTTGTACAATTACTACATTATCTTATTCTATTCTATATCTTCATCTAGAAAGGAAAGCCAAATGTCATTTTTTGGTTGACTTGAAATAAAAGAAAATACAATAATAATAAGTATAAGTAGTAGTAAAAATATAAGCATTGGACAGTGAAGATTCAAGAAAAGAAGACTTAATATTTTTCTTTCTATCTTTCTTTCTTTCTCATATCTCCTCTTTAAATTTCAGCTGCCATGAAGAAACCCATTTCAACTTCTTATCATCTTTGGCATTGATCAATTTCAAAATACTAATCAACCTCTCACACAACCCCGACAACTTGTCAAACCAGACACGGGCCCCTTGCAAATCGGTATCGAATATGATATTACAAATCAATTCATCAACATCGGCATTTACCTGTTTCGCCACATTGAAAATCTCATCAACTTTATCATCCCCAATCTCATTTGGTGCACTCTTTAACAATGAAGAGAGTAATAATTTCACCAATTTGATCTTCATCAAGTAATTTTTCGCCAGCGGTAGGATATCATTGTAATCATCTTCATCATCTTCTTCTTGTTCTGATTCAACATCTTTCGTCAGTGTAGGAATAGGTTCTTCTTCCTTCTCATCATCTGTGTCACTGAATGCAAATGGGTCATCATCATCGTTTCCCGATGGATCTTCAATCCACCCATTGAGATCCTCTATACCATCGGCGATCATATTTGTAGATTCCTTGAGTTTCAATTTGAGTACACCCATTTTACCCATCTTGGAAATCTTGATCAATTGATCCACGGAATCCCAAATCTTCCCCACCGACATCAATCGACCATCATCATCATCATCATCATTAATTTCATCTGTGTCATCATCATCTTTTGCAGTCTTTGTTGTGAGGGAAATACCCTCGCTTAAACCTGTAACGAACAATTCCAAACTCTTCAACAAGTTCCTGACTACGATCAAGATCTCGTCGATGAACAATTTACTGAATTTTTTGGAATCATCATTGCTCTTATTGTCAGTTAATTGTACACACAAACTGATGAAAAGCACAGACGCCGAACTGATATCACGGGTCTGGTTATAGGCTGCGGTGACATCTTTTAAAGGTTTGGTGAATATGAGACCCATCTTGGTAGTGTTGGCATGGATGATTTGGCATAGTTTGACTAACTCATCTATTGGATCATCCACTTTGGACAGTTTGATCTCTGAGAGAGAGTCCGCGGATGAGGAGAGTTGTTGTTGCCAGTGTTGAAGTCCTTCTCTGTATGAGTCTAGGAGTTCTTTCAACTGTGCTTCAGTCTTTTGTTCTCGGTCATTAGACATCTTGCTTGGTTTCTTGCCCCTACCCTTATCCTTTTTGACTCGATGTATGAATTTTTTTTTAACGAAATTTTTTTTTCTTCTTTTTAATCTTTTTTTTTTAGTATGAAGTTGATGTATTTTTTTTCCTATGGAAGGCAGGTAGTTCATCAAAAGATTACTCACTCAAAATTGAGTTGTAATAGTTTGATGAGTAGAGACTAAATCCACATATTTTATGATCGATAATCAACTATATATATACTACGAATCACTCACCCGATGATAAGAAAACTTTTTTTTATGATTTTTTTTTTAAAATTTATACCCCTTTTGAAAAATTCTTTTAATTTAAGTAATCACTCTCTCTCTTTTAAAAAATGTATTGTGTAAAAAAATGAAAATAACTGAATATATAACGAGAAATGATGATGATGATGATGATGATAATACAAATGATATAATAATTATTCATTCTATTTTTTTTTTTTTTTTTTTGTGAGTGAGGGGTTTCTTTTTGTTCTCGATAAATTGAAATCTTTAACTCAAGCTCAGTTCATAATGACGAAACTAGTGAGCATTAAAAGACCCAGAATGATCATCAGTTCTTTTGAAGATTTCTTCAAACTGAAGGCACCATTGACGTTAACCAGCTTACAATTTTCACCATCTGCCTCTGAACATGAAAGTTTCTCTTCTTCATCATATGAAATACCACTAATGGTGAAATTTCCACCATCATCCAATGCTTTCGAATCACGTTTTCCATCCCAGCAATAATCCAGGAAACAACTTTCACATTGTTTACTCTGTTTAACACCTGCTCTCTCTTGTGATCTTCTAACAATGGCACATGAGAGACAAGCTCTCCATTCATCGTCAAGGGTCATGTTCAATCTAGAGGCAACTTCAAAACCATTTTGAATAACACCTCTCTTTTCATCTTCATCATAAGCCATCTTAAAAGTGGATGTATTAGACCAATAGGAGAATGGTCTGTTGGCCATGTAAACAATTAATGGAGGGATATGGTTATCCTTGGAGATGATATCCGTCAAGTTTGAAGAATTACAACCGAAAAAGACTGGTTTAGCAGTCAAGTTCAAGTTGAGGAATGAATTTACATCTGGAACATATGGGAATGTAGTCTTGTTACCTTGTTTGGAAAATTGTCTTTCATAAGTGGCAACCAAAGAAGCACCATTTGGCCATGATTCATTGGTATCAGCAGAGTTATCAAATGCAAGAACAATATCAAGATCTCTTTCTGGTTGAACTAATGGATATAATGGAACATTTTGATTATCTTCTCCACCATCAACCAAGTATAATGTGTCTGCTTGAACGATGGATTTGACATTGGCATGTGTAGTTTCATAAAATGGATTTGGATGATAAACGGCAATATCATCATAATCTTCACTTAAATCAGTCAAAAAATGCTCAACTAAATTGTACAAAAATCCTCCAATACTAGTGGAGTTAAGTTGCAAGATAAATTGGTTGAATAAGGTCGAGGAAGTACCCATGATATAACCGGCATTATCGAAACCGGCAATACAATCTTCAGTCAATGGATAACCATTACTAACCTCTGTTCCAAGGTATTTGACATCGGTAAAGGCATATAACGATGGATCCCATGAACCCAATTCATATGGGGTAATTTCGAAAACGGTAGAGTTAGACGAAATAACATGTGTACCAGGAGTTCTACCATCGGCAACATGAATTGGGAATGGCATCAAATGATTTTTGAAAACAGAGGCATCTCTTAAAGTGGAGATGGTTAATCCAGCACCGTAATCACTGTAGTTGGAGAAAAATTGATGAGATAAAGCTCTTCCCCAAGGATCGGTTAAACTAATGTTGAAACCAGCATCTCTCTTATCATCAATATCATCGGTAATCTGATCCCAATAATGGGCAGTCTTGAAGATGTTGAATCCACCGGGACTAAACATGTTATGATCCAAATCCCAAATATCATCATCTTCCAAGATATCTTGAACAGATGTCCAATTGTTATAAACAACAGTACCCATAAGCCAGTTACCACCTGATAAACCGGCAATATAAGTTGAGGACTCGATCAAACCACCTAAACCCTCTTCCCAAGCACCATCGGTTCTATTATCCAAGGCAGCTAATTGACCAGCACCGTTTAACATGGCTCTATAACCTCCACCGGAGAATGCAACTCCAATGTTAATAGATTTGTTCAAAGAATTGATATATTTAGTAGCATTAAAATCTTTCAACTCTGCATGATCCAAGAACTTGATCAAGTTTTTATCAGTAATCTTATGTCTTTGCTCGACCCAATCCTTTTCATGTGTTGAAAGCAGGTCGGCAGCTCTGACTAAAGAATGGTTTCCAGCTGGACATGAGACATTTCCTGGGGCATATGAATCGGTTGGGGACCAACAGTTCACCAGACCTGGTAGGAGAGTGAGCAGTATCAGTGATGAGACTAAGAATGAAGCTGATCTCATTTCTCTAGCTATCTATCTATCTATCTACCTATATTTGATGATATGAAATGGTTATTAATTTGAAGCAGATGTTTAAAATGTTAAAAAACTAAAAAAACCTTCTTTTTCTTCTTTTCTTTCTTTTATTCACGCAAAAACAAAAAAACAGACCCGAGGGATTCCCCAAAAAAAACTATTATTAGTAATAATTTAGTGTTATGTATGACAACTTTATATATATATCTATACTAATGTACTTTACAAATCTGCTAGGGTAGGTGGTGATAGTCGAATTTTATATGTAAGTCTTATTCCAATCGAAGCGTGTACTTATAAAATCATGTATCTATGGTTAGTTTCGTTACTCCTTCCATGTACATTTACTTATTTTATTCACAGATGAAATTCCTTCTTTCCAAAATTGCTCCCGTTTCGGATGGCTTAGCTCATTTAAAAGACCAAACAACAACAAAACCAACAAAACTGTACACTTTTAGTGCCATATATATATATATAGGAATATTCGGATGATATATCTGTATATATCTTTATTCATTTTAACCGATCATCAATCCATCCATCCAGCATGTTGGGCGCATATACATATATCACGACGCATCAATCAAAATCTGCCTTATTCACTGTTTCATTTTCATAGGCCGAGACAGACACCGTCTACTTTTCTTAAATTTTCTCGCTTCTTCGTTTATATCTTGTAATTCGATTATCATACACCTCTTTGACTTTGACATGACTTGGTTACAATATATTGATTATAGCCACCCACCAACTTTCATATTCCCTCCTCTGCACGTATCCGAGCCTTGTATGTATAAAATCACCCACAGCCACCTCGCGTGCCACTCGTATTGTTTTATTTATTCACTCGCATTCAAATTCAAAATTTTTTTTTTTTTTTTCATTTATTTAATTTCTTTACTCCAATACCAACCAAATTCAGTTAAATTATGTTATACCGAGAAATGAAATACATAATAAGTAGTAAACTCTGGGCATAATTGAATTGACCCAGTGATATCTATGAATTGTTGCAATCAATGATGAGCAGAGGGAAAAGCTTATATATATATACATCTTTTAGAATGATTGTCAAATATTACTCTTTGTAGAAAGGTTTAGGTATGTATGCATTGATATATATCACTTTATACACCTTCTTCTTTACTCATTTACTTCTTCTTTGCCTTTTTAAAGTAAAATTTGAATTGATCGATCAATCCCTACCAATACGTGGTGTAGTGACATCATCGCTCTTTTCAACAGCCGCACAACGCGCAGAAGAAAAAAACAAAAAAAGACAAACAAAAAGACGTGTACATTTTGCACAAAAAAAGTTTTTTTAAGTCTCCTTCTGTTTAATACTGAGAGAGATTGATAGAGATGGAGATGGATCATCATCATACTGTCAAAATAGTTTACCAGATAACTAAATTACCATAAATATGTTTGAAGATGTATTTTATCAACCCAATATGGGGGTGAAAAAGAAAAGACATCTGCGGTTTCTGCATCTCTATCAACAGGCACAGAAGGAAAATATACTGGAATTCCCATTTGAATCTGAAGATGAGAAAGAACTATATTTGATCAATCTTCGTCACAGGCCAACAACAACTTTTGAGACATGGAATCCAGTGGCGAAATTGAAAACAAAAGAACCAAGGAAGAAGAGGAAACTGGATGTTGAAGAAGAGGAAGAGATGCATGATGAGAATACACAAGCACAAGAATCAGAGCCAAATTCAGTAGAATCAGAAGAATCTGATGATAATGCGGGGGAGGAAGAACAAGAACAAGAACAAGTCGAAGAAGAAGAAGAAGAAGTCGAAGAAGAAGAAGAAGAAGAACAGGCAAATGATGAAACGGATTCACATAATCAAGTGGTTCATGATTATGAAAAATTCAAAATGGAAATTATCTCCACCGGTTATGAATTAAATCCACCAGTGATCAAACAAACCGGCACTAAAGGTTTGAACATTTCTAAAGATGACATCTTTGTCGATACATTAAATTTCAAACATTATCACTCTCAGATTATAGTGAACTTGTTACATATATCAATGTTGAGACAACAGTGGGATACAGCACATGATTGTTTCAGTCTCTTGTTACATGTACCTGAGGTTGATATCAAGATGATTTGGCCTCTTGGATTGGAAATATTGACTCGTATAGAAGAGCAACGACTTAATTCAGCATTACTACTGAACAACAATAACAATAACGGGGAATTGGAAGGAGAAATTAAGTTGGACCTGTATCAAGTTAAAATTTTGACAAATTTTTCACGTCATAAACAACCACCACCATTCTTGGTGAAGAAATTGGATGAGGCTAACATCAACACATTGATGAGATTGATTGATGATTGCAATTCACACAAGGTTGAATCGTTTTTGAACTGGTTAAGAACCTATTACAACATCAACCGAGGTGTTACCACAAAGAAAACCCCAGTGGCTTGGGCCACTGGTTCCAAGTATCATGCTCCATTATATTTCCAATCTTTGGTTTGGTTCTACCTTTTGAAATTCGATTTCAAGACATGTCGTGATCTTTTACAAGAGTTGGTTTTACAACCACCGTTCATCAATGAGGGAGTGTTTTTTTACCTATTGGGATTATGTTATCAAATCGAGGCCAATTACTCAATAGATTTACAATTGTTACCTATTGCCGATATAAAAGATTTACTCATTCTGAGTTTGAAAAATTATACCATTTGCATTAGACAACATCAGATGCAAATACCTCCGATGATGATTAGAGATTTGAGAAAAAGTTTTATAAGACTGGGTGTAAAGGGTACAGAGGAGCTTTTTGAAGATTTCATCTTTGAATCTTCCTCAGAAACATCGCATTTCGGCTCAACACCAAATTCATCTGTCTCTTCCAATCGTGTAGTGATGACCCCAAGGACACCACCACAGCAACAGAGAAGAGGAAGAGGTGGCAAAAATTATAGCACAACCCCATCTCATCATCATCATCATCATCATCATCATCATCATCATCATCATAGGCAGTCTTCTACTTCTACGTCAACTGAAAACATGAGCACAGCATCGACTGAGAAAGAGGAGAACCTCCTTATTGACTACACAGACCCTGAACTAGATTTGAACAACGAGACACATCTCACCACCACAACCACCAATAAACATTATAATAGCAATACTCGAGACAATGAAATGTTTGTGGAGGAATTTAATTCCATCACTCTTTCACCATTATCACAAAAACTGTATTCTCCAATATCGGTCCAAGTTCCGGAACTCCAAAGGTTTCGTAATACGTCAAACATTGAACAACTGGAGGTGCCCATTAATTTTGGATTTGAGTTTGAAGATGATAGTTATAGCGATTAAAATTGCCATTTAATTTATCTTTGCACTAATTATTTACTATTTAGCATTAGTTTATGTCAGTTTTATGTTTAATATTATTATTATCTTTAAAAAATCATAAATACAAGCAACCACAATAAACATAAAAATCCATTATCTAATTATCCATTTAACAAGTTCATATTCTATGTCGGTTTAATTTTTTCAAGTTTTAAATATAATATGTTTTCCTTCTCATTTTGAATTATCTTTCTATCTAATATTTTCAATTTATCCTTATCGTTGAAGAGTTTGGCCTCATCATCGTCCAATTTAGTCAATATTAATTGAATCACATCACCATTTGTCAGTGGAGCTGGTGCCGTTGTTGCTGGTATCGTTTTTGTGTTCTTACTATTGATTTTCTTTGTCAGTTTATCATCATCATCAGGGATATTATCATGATTGGGGCTGGTAGTTTTCTTTTGCAGTTCTTGTTTCCCACTTTGATCTTCTTCAAGTTTCAACACAGATGGATGGAATGGCTTGGTGGGTTTATATTCATCCACCATCATATACTCATTCAAGTTTTTCTTCAAGAATTCAATTTCATCTTGTAACATTGATATATCATCTGCAACAGCTTCTCTTCTATCCAACTCTTTTCTACGTTGTCTATATGATTCGTAAAGTATCAATGATCCAGCAACACTGAATATAAATGTCTCAGAGATGAAATTGGCACCATTCTCGATGGCCTTGTTCTCATTCAAGGGCCTTACTTTTATATTTTTCTGTCCCAATAACTTTATCTTCAATTTGACATCGAGTCTATGTACATTTTGTGCTAATGAGACACAACCACTTCTAAAAGTTGGATGTTCTTTGGCTTGCAGTTTGATCAGATTCTGAGTGTTGTAATCAGCAATGTTAGTAGGTGAGATTAAATGAGTTTGTCAGCCTATCATATTATATATATATATATATATATATATATATGTATCATCATCTCTAAATTACTTAGTCAAATAGATAGACGGGATGGCTCAAACTGGAGAAGATGACAGAAGAATAGGCAACTTACACCAATAGGTTTGGCCACAGTTCTTATGGCCAACGAGGAGAGTTTCAACAGTATACTCATGAGTAAATCTAATGAGCCAACAGATCTTGTAGCAGCAGCTCCAGCAGCTCCTCTAGATATTCTACTTAAATTTCCAATTTTAAACATTTTCGAAACTTGGAATGAAACTACAACAGACGCCTTCCGAACCCATCACTTAGTGTGTGTACTCTCTACGCAGGCCTAAGCACACACAAGCATACAACCCCAGACAGCCCCTTATAACCCAATATAGCTTATTAAAGAAAAAAACTAAAAAAACACAAAAAACACAAAAAACAGCACACAACAGGATAGAGATAGATCAGTAGAAGAACGAGATTGCAAACACATTATATCATTCAGAATTACGGTTGCAGCAAATCACTAAAGAAGAAGAATAAGATAGATATCAATTAATCAGCACATTTGTATCACGGCCGACAATTATGGACTCAGCTGTTGCGAGAAGAAATTTCTTGATTTATTCAGGGCTGTCCACTGCTCTATTTGCCATCTCCATATCTTCTCTTATCAATGAAAAACCCAATTTTTATGCATTACTGATCACTATATCACATGGAGGTCATGCTATAATTTTTTGTAATTTCCTAATAGTGTTATTCATCTTGATTGGAAAATTACTTCAAACAGTTTTGTTTGGGGAATTGAGATTGATCGAGAGAGAACATGTATATGAGAGATCATGGTTTACCATGATGAATTTGTTGATGGCTGTGGCCATTTTTAGAGATGAAAATAACTTGTTAATTGGATTTTTGATCCTGAACTTGTTATTCCTGAAGATATTCCATTGGATTTTGGTGGATAGAATCCAATACATTTTCCAAATTCATGAGACAATCAGGGGAATTATCTTTACAAGAGCATCACTGACTTTAATTTTATTTTTATTTTTGGATTACAAGATGATTTGGAATTGTATCGAAAATTCATTCCATGGATCACCAGATGTCTATGTTATATTTGGATTCGATTTCGCCTTGTTATTCTTTGATCTTTTTGAAGAATTTGGTAAACTGATTTTAAATTTGACGGAGATATGGTATTTGAATAGACATGAAAATGATGATGTATGGGAATTTAAAACAATTTCCATGAAAATATTTGAGATATCAATCTCATTTGTCAAATTTATCACTATCTTTTTCAATTTCTTCATCTTGATTGGTCCATATCGTATGCCAATCACCGTGATGAGAGAATCATATTTGACAATTTCGAAATTTATTGGACAAGTTTCAGATTTGATCAGATATAGAAGAGCTTCAAGGGAATTGGATACCAAATTACAAAATGCAACACAACTGGATTTGGATCATGATGATACTTGTATCATCTGTAGAGATGAGATGTCTATTGAGCTGGCAAAGAGTACAAGATTATATCCAAAGAAATTGAATTGTGGTCATGTCATTCATCTTGGTTGTTTGAAAAGTTGGATGGAGAGATCGGAAAGTTGTCCAATGTGCAGGTCACCTGTGTTTACAACTAATCCACTACAACAGAATGCAACCGCAACACCAACAGATCAATCTGCAGTAGCAGCAGCACCCCAACAACAACAACAACAACAACAACAGGGAAATGATAATGCAGGAGCGGCAGTAGTGGAAGATGGTGGCCAACAGATACCGCCTCAACCTGTAAGATACAACTTGTTGGAGAGAATGTTTCACCGAACTCATGTCGAGGCTGAACAAGAACCACAAGAACGACAAAATATTAATAACCATCAGCAAGATCTGAATGGATTTACTGAGAATGGTGATCATCGTGCCAACAACGAAGAATCAAATGAGACCAACAGCGATACCCCAATGACCAATGATCTTACAATGTATCACCCTCCATCAATAACAATCCCATCCAACTCATTAGTACTCCCGCCTGAATGGTTGATATTCCCCTTATTACCTTTACCACAAAATGATCCATTACAACCGGGAGTCACATCCGAATATGAAGTTTATTTCAATCCAAACCACAGGGCAAATCTCAAAATCGTGGAACAACGAGATGTAATGCTGGACCTTATCCCATTCCCACTGAGGGTATCAAGTACAACGAAAGGATCAAATAGTAGCGGCAATGACATAAGAGAAGAACGTACAGAGACATTGGAATAAATCGTTGGAGAGTAGAAGAAGAAGAAAATGAAACATAATTACTTTGATGAGTTGATATCTCGAAAGATGAATTTGTATGAGAGCAAGACATGGAAATAACGATAATAATGAACAAAACGATAATGAATGAGTTGATGCAAAATAATGAAGAAGTCAACAAAAAGAAATATGTGAATGTATATATATTTTGATAATGATTTTTATTTATCTACATAACACGGTAATCAAAACAAGTTGATAATATTAAAAAAAATGAACACTATTGTACAACACAAGGATAATAAAAAATAATAAAACTAGCTATACAGGTAATCAAAACAAAGGAAAGAAGAATACTAATAATAATAATAAGAAGAAGAATAATAATAAAAGATAAAAAAATTACACATACCGAAAACTCTGTATGATCACCATTTCAAAGGAAAGAATAGGCCAAAAAGAAAAAAACACACACACATGGGAAGTAATATCAATCAAAAATAACCATTGTTATTTGTACAACGTGATGAGTGGCGATAAATTGAGGGTGTTTTTTTGTTTCGATTTATTTTTTGATTTGATTTAATTCGTTTTGATTTGCTTTGATCTATTGGTACTGAATGGGAAACAGAAAGATTATTTGGCACTCTTTTTCTTCTCAACTTTCAAAAGTAAGGCCTTGTTGATATGAGGCAAGACACCACCATATGCGATTGTAGCCTTGATCAAACTGTCCAACTCTTCATCACCTCTGATGGCCAATTGTAAATGTCTTGGTGTAATTCTCTTCAATTTCAAATCTTTGGCGGCATTACCTGCCAATTCTAAAACTTCGGCAGTTAAATATTCCAATACAGCAGCTAAATAAATGGCAGCTAAAACAATATATATAAATTGTTAGTAAGAATTATATCCCTTGATATATGAAATGATATAAAAGGATATACGTACATTTGGCACCAACTCTAACTTTATTCTGAGCATTTCTCTTTAAAAATCTCTTAATTCTTCCCACTGGGAATTGTAAACCAGCCTTGGCAGATGACGACTGAGATCTGATACCACCATCTTTGGCACCTGATTTACCTTTACCTCCATGAACTTTTCCAGACATCTTTGTTGTATATATGTATGTATTTGGTTTAGCAGTTGTAGATCTGTAATTGAAGTTATTTTTGTTTACAAAAAAAAAACAAACACAAAATTTACTAAAAACAAAAAAACAAAAAAAAAAACAAAAACAAAAAAAAAGATAAAAAGGCAGGGTAACACTTTATGACATAAAGAAATGATAAAGTTATCATCATCTGGAGACGATACTTTTTATCAAAGACGATAGCATTATAAAGATAGAATAATGGATGATTGTAAGTACTCTTGTCGATTAATGTGATACTATTTGAATATCTCAATACCCATATGACTGATACTGACCCATTTCTATCTAAAACTGCACAGCCGGATTTGTCCCCGTGGTGGCTATATTTTATGCTGTCTTTCATCCAACTGAAGGTACTAAAGTGCTTCATCAAATTCCTTCTGGTTCTATAGTACCGCCTCTCAAACCAAATTCATCCACGCTATCCTCCACTCTTTTCGATTTTGATTCTATCAAAAATTATGTGATACCGAAGCCGCAGTTTTGTAACAGGTTGATGACTTTTAAAACTGGTGGTTATAGAGTAATTGGTTATCCTGTCAATATCTACGGTTCACAATATGCTAGAAACTCTTTCAGTTTCAATTTCTGTTTCGTTTTCCCATATGATAGTGATACAATACCATATGAAGATCATATAAGAAGAATTGGGAAATTGTTTCGAACTTTGGAAGAACAATCAAACTTGTTGAGTAAGAAAATTGAGCAAGTTGATGGTGATGTTGATGATGAAAATAATTCCATCTTTATTAAAAAAGTTGACTCTAATAAAGGTACAAATGTTAATAGCAATAACAACAACAATAATAATAATAACAACAATAGTAATAGCAGCAATACGATTGCCACAATTTCGAATAGCTTTAATTATTTCCAAGAAGTGACAGATCTTGACAAATTGAACGATGATTTCAACTCTTTAACAAAGATAACACCTGGAGTCAAGAGTAATGATATTGAAATGACTTCAATAGAAAGTCTTATACAACAAATATTCCAAGACTTGAACAATTACTCTGAATGTCAAATCCCAATTGATAATTCGAATTCTGTTGATATTAAACTTTTCCCAGTTTTCCCCCCACCACCGGATATCAATTCATTTGATGTGCCGATACAAACTGTCAAATTGGAATCCTTGGTTGATCTCAATTGGGATCCAACAATGTTGAAGATCTTGCCCTATATCAATGGGATAAACTCTGTGAGCAAAATTGCCAAATTGGCTGATCTGGAATATATCTTGACCAAACAATGTATTCAACATCTCATGCATTATAAATGTATTGTCACATTAGATATCTTTCAATTTTCCAATATGTACGCTCCAACTTCAAATATTGGACTTTTCTTAGAAGATTCGGAATTAGCCACCGAATGTCAGGCATATGTGGTACATGATCTGCTGTTCAATGGTGCATTTCCATTATACACTTCTAAACAACTGAAGCATGGCGGTTTGTCTTCTTCACCCACTCATTCCGATGACAATGTCAGTATCAACTCGGATAAACAACCAAATATGAACTCCAAGGACAAAATTATCATCCCATCCAAAGCAACGCTTTTCTCCTTGTATAGATCACTCCATCTTGGACAAACTTTGAGAGATTGGTCGATTGAAAAATCGGAATTTTTAAATTTTATCGATATTAGAAGGTTTATATCGTTTGGAGTACTACGTAATTTGATTTACAGAGTCCATTCATTCCCCATCAGTGAGATTATATTGAATGGACAATCTTTAGTGAGAGGTCAACCTTCATTAAATCGAACTTCCATGAAGTATGATCGGGATAATTCGATAATTGGTGAAAGTGAAGATAAATTTGAATCAAAGGAGGATATAGAATTACAAAAGAAATTGAAAAGGGAAGAAGAGTTTGTGTTGAAAAGTTTGAAGAAATTCCAACATTTCGATTACATTTGTACGGAAATGGGGATGAGTAAAAAAGAAGTGGAGCAAGTTTTGAATAGATTAGGTGATTGGAATATTATCAATAGTTGATGTATGTGTAGATATGTATATAGTCGTGTAATCCGCGATAAAAATATATTTGTTTACAAAAAAAAAATTATCAAAACAAAAAAAGGGACTTTACCTTAATGTATACACAAGAGAAATAAGATAAATAGATAAGAGTCGTTGTTAGCACCAAATTTCAATTATCAACAAAATAATCGAAACAAGTCTCACAACTGATTGGCAGTTAACTTACCTTCCAATTTTTGCACCCCTCCACTTCCGAATTTAATTCCAGTTGCGTTACTCGTGAACTCATTGTCATTCATCTGGTTTGAAGACGCGCGTTCCAAGTGTGTTTGTTTAGAGGTTTTTGGTTGATATCAAAATGACAACAAGTCCAACGGATTCTTTACATATGGGAGATTTGCAATCCGAAGCGATCAATGTGGTGGTGAGGTGTCGTGGTAGAAATGAAAGAGAGATTTCCCTGAAGAGCGATATTGTCGTTGATGTACCAGATAAGACTGGATCGAAGGAAGTCAGTATCAATACCACTAATGATAATTCTATAGTGGGGAAGATTACAGCGAAAACATTCACCGTAGATCAAGTATTTGGACCAGGTGCCAATCAAGAATTGGTTTTTAACAATGTGGCATTACCTTTGTTTGAAGATTTCTTGAAGGGTTTCAATTGTACCATTTTTGCCTATGGACAAACTGGGACTGGTAAGACCCATACGATGTGTGGTGATGACCGTACGTTGAATGGTTCATATTCGGCAAATGCAGGTATAATACCGCGAATCTTGTTTAAATTGTTTGATAGTTTGGAGAATGATCCTAAAGTGAATAAAGATTATGTGATTAAATGTTCATTGGTGGAAATTTACAACGAAACTTTGAAAGATTTGTTGAATACCAAATCGAAAAAGGAATTACGAATATATGAAGAACAAATCAAAACAATACCTGGTAAACCTGATAAGAGTGCAGTTTTCATCAAAAATTTAGAGGAAGTTTGTGTACGTGATGCTATGGATGGATTGGCATTATTACACAAAGGATCTATAGATAGAAAAACATCATCGACCAATATGAACAAATCTTCAAGTAGATCACACACAATTTTCAGCATCAGTTTGTATAGACGGGATAAAAATAGTGAGGACGATTTATACAGATTTTCCAAAATCAATTTGGTGGATTTGGCAGGTTCGGAAAATATAAGTCGATCTGGAGCCACAGATATACAAGCAAAAGAAGCAGGTTCAATTAACAGAAGCTTGCTCTCTTTGGGTAAAGTTATCAATGCATTAGTGGATAACAATCTTCCTCCATACAGAGATTCGAAATTGACGAGATTGCTCAAGGATTCCTTGGGAGGAGAGACAAAGACTGTATTAATTGCCAATATTTCCCCATCCAGTATGGATTGTGATGAGACAGCCAAGACTTTGGAATATGCTAGCAAGGCCAAAAATGTGATGAATACCCCACAAGTGGGGAGTTTTATGTTGAAACATGTTGTGGTGAAAGATTTGGTGGATGAAGTTTCCAAATTACGGAAAGATTTGATGTCTTGTTGGGCCAAAGATGGTATCACTATGCATAAAGATAATTATGAACAGATGAAAAAAGATTTACAACATTACAAAATACAAGTTGATGAAATCAATCGCAAATTGGAATTCCAACAAAATCAAAATAAAATTTTGGATCATGATTTGAATTTGAAAATCAGTGAAGTGAATCTGTCAAAGGAGAAATTAAAAGAGATGAATCAAGTCAACAGTATATTAAATGGGAAAGTTCAAAAACAACAAAATAGTGAAAGAATGTTGTATGATTCTACAAAAAAATATAAAGAATTAATTTCATTGTTTGATTCCGGAGTCAATGATTTTGAAGCTTACCAAAAGAAGACAAATGGGTTTTTGAAAAATAAAATCCATGATAATTTACAACTGCAATCTCTGAAATTAGTGGAAATGGCTGAGAAAAATATAAATTTTAATCTTAGCTCTGTTGAAAATACACAACGACTTAAAGATTTTGTCGCCAAGATGATTGATAATTTCCAAGAATCTGCTTTTCAAATATGTGATAATGCTACAGAATCATTGACTGCGAATTTACCTGGTTTTTTCCAAAGTTTGAAAACTGAGATTGAAAAGATGACATTGATGTCAAATGGAAATTTTGAATTGTTAAATAAAAATCTTGATGAGATGAATACCAACAACGCAAAGATGAATAAATATCTTTCACAAAGCTTGTTTAAAAACCATGATGAGTTGTTGAAAAGACAGGTTGAACTGATCAAGATACAGAATGAAAATAGTAAAAGAGAATTCATGTCGAGTTTGAGTAAATTGGTTGATCGTCATTATGAGAAAATAATGGAAAATTCCCCAACTCAGATCAATGATTTATGTAAACAGATAATTGATTCCGAGAAGGATTTATTAGCGGGTACGAAATTTGATTGGCTGGATACCAATCTATCAAAATTACAAAATTCTCAATCTATAATAAAAGATATGATCTCGACAAATGAGAATAATCGTGTTGGATTAAATAACAAAATTGATGAGTTGTCAGATGTAACTTCAGATAGTAAATTAATCTTTGAAGATGAAAGGAAAAAGATAGTGGAGATGATCAACAATTTGAAATCTGATTCTAAAATTGTTGATTTGGAATTGGCCAAGATTGATGAAAATTTCGACAAGACGGCCATGATGAGACAAGAAACTCTGGAAAATGTTCTCTCTGTTGCGGAAAACGTATCCAAGACATGTCAAATAGTTTATGAGAAATCAAAGCAAACTTTCACTTTAAATCAAGAAGATAAGATTTCACAATTGGTGAACACCATTGAAAACAATCAAAAGATGATTGATTCAACAATTTCAATACCGAAATCGAGAAATGTTTCCCCAATTAGACAATTGACGCCGAGACGAGGAAACTTGCCCACCAGATTAAGACATACATCTCCAATCAGATCCATATCTGGTTCGAGACCACCAACAACGTCAAGACCTGGATCTCGATCAGCATCGAGATCGGCATCAAGAGCAACATCACCTATAAGACAACCATCATCGGATGATCAAAATAATAAGGAGAATATTATGAAGAAGAGGAAGAGTATTAATGGTGTTGATGATGCAGTTGCTATTGTTGTTGCTGGTGGTGGTGGTGGTGGATCTGATGATGTTAATTTACAACCTTTGAAAAAAAAATTAAAGCCCTTCCCACCTTCAAATATTAAAGCGAGGCAGTATCAATCAGGTTCCGGATCACTGATGAATAGAAGACCATTTCGGTGAGATTTTACTATGTTGATCATTCACATCCAAGTTTGTTTTGAATGGTGTGATGCGATGACGCAATATATATTAGAATTGTATAAAATGTAAAACAAACATGTATTTATATCATTATAACTAAATGGTAAGCATTAGAGATGAAAAAAATAAATCTATAAACCACATTGATTATATATAATTAGAAATCTGGGGAATTTTTCATATAAATTTCAGTTCCTAGGTAGAATTTAATGTAAGAAGTTTTCTGTTTTTTTTTTATAACACCAAACAAACAATAGTAATAATGGTGTAAATGAGGGAGTCTCGGGGTCAGTTCAAGTTATTTTGATCTAATTTGAAATTGAAAGTTGAGGAATCAAAATTAGAATGGATGAGAAATTCCAAAATTAACCAATCAATTAATTAGAGAAGAATTTAAAAATTTAGAATAAATATCAAGAAGAATGAATAAGAATGAAAAATAAGGATAATGACCTTAAAAGGGAAAACATTGATTTTTATTAATGGAGAAATAAACAAAATAAATATATTTATATATATATATATATATATATATATAAGTAGAATAGCAATATAGATAGATAGATAGATAGATAGATGAATGGATGTTTGAATGTATGGATCGATATATATATTAAACCAATTCATCACGTTTATCAAAAGCTTTTCAAAAGATGATTTTTCAAACCAAAAAGAGTAGTAGTAAAACAGTGAAAAGTATTACTAATTCTTTGCAAGTTGGAGGAAGAGCTTTCTCATCAATAAATAAAATGGAATAATTGTTATTAAATTGGGTAAAGTGTTGGTGGGAAGGATTAGATGAGAAGTGATAAGACAAAATCTGAATTTTTATTATTTTTTTTTTTTCTCACAATATAAAATGAATCAAAAGATGATGAATGAATGATGAAGCAAACCAAATGCATGCATGATATTAACTGATATGAAATGATAAATTGATCGAAATGACAAAAGCAAAAAAATCACCTAAAATCAATTGGATTATTACTTGCAGATGTACTTGTAGTTGAAGATTTTCTCAACTGTTCTAAACTCGATGATGAAATTATTGATCTACTTGATGATGATGAACTACGTCTTCTCTGTCTTCTTGCGGAGCCTGGATCTGCAAATCTACCCAATCTCTTGGCAAACAACGAAAGTATATCGGTTAAACTGATAACACCAATCAATTTCCCCGGTCTCAGGGCATCTTTTTCTAATAAATAAGGTGGTAATTGTTGTGGATTATTTGTTCCCAAGGGTGTTGATATCGAATTATTCATATTATTCATATTATTATTATTATTACTATTTGATGATTCTGAAGAAATTGATGATGAACCAGATGGTCTTACAATCCATAATCTATGAGATTGAGTAGCCACCAATTTAGCTATTGTTCTACCCAATGATGAATTTGGTGTGACATGAAATATTGGGAATGAATCTTTACCATTTTCCAAACCTCTTGAATTTAAAATGATTGAGATGAAATGTAAACATGATTTATATAATAAATCAGTTTTAGAAGATGTACTAACATGTTTGATATCTGTCACTGATATATTACCCAACAAATTATTATTTCTATCAACAACAGCCACAGAAGATATTTGTAATTCATGCATTGTTGTCAATGCTTCGATTAATAATTGATCACCATATATAGAAATGACATTTGGTTGACCAATACCTAATTCATTAATTGTCTGTTGAAATAATGAATCCAATGAATGAAATCTTCTTGCATTATCCCATAAGAATCTAATAAGTCTTCTCTGTGAAAGAATACCAGTGATACGATCATTATTGATGATGGCAATTCTATGTACTCCATTACCCAATATTTCGACAACTTTTGCCAATGTTTCTTGTTCTGATAATTTGATGAATGGATTTTTACTTGATAATCTAATGACAAATTTAACAGGAATTGGTTCACCTCTTTGAGCTTTCATTATTAAATTTGGAATATCCTCCTTTGGTTCATAATCGATATCTTTTAAATCAATTTTTAACTTGTTTAAAACTAACAACAAATGAGAATTTAAATCTGTATAATCAAAAGTTAAACAATTTAAATCATTTTCAAAACTCTCCACTGGTAATGAAGTTAAATTATTTTCAATCAAAGTTTCAAAAGCTTTTTCAACAGATATTTGATCACTGATAAATATCAATTTATTTTTTTCAACCAATTCTGATAATGGAATATCTTGCCAATCAATGAGTGCAGGTTGTGAAATTGTACTAGCTCTAGATGGATTTTTGGAAAGTGGAGCAGATGAAGCAATATTAACATTTGTCGAAGGTGTTGATGTTGTTGATGTTGTATGATTAAAATTCATAGTGGTTGGACTTGTATTGTTACTACTATTGTTATGTTGCATTAGTCTACCACTTGTTAGAGAAGTTTGTGAATCATTTAAATGTAAACTGGCTATATCACTATTATTATCCAATGGTGGTGGAGTTGATAACAATTCGACAATTGAAGTTTGTTTTGATCTAAGTGAAGGTGATGTCGGAGATCTAAATGGGGATCCTTGAAATTTATTACTATTATTATTATTATTATTGTTTGTCATTTCTGATATTATTGTCAATATATATATATATATATAATGTTAGTTGCTAGATAGATAGATGTATGGATGGATAGATGAATGGTGTGTTAATTTTTTTTTTTTTTTTGATTTGAGAACAGA
>JAJLSQ010000029.1:0-60741 GCA_030567715.1 Nakazawaea wyomingensis
TTAAAGAAAATAGAAAAAAAATTTCAACATCCGTACAATAGGTTGAAGTTTTTAAGTACAACTTTACACCCCATTTAAAACGGTTTTTGACTTATTCATATTGGATTATCTGAAATTTTTCAACAACACTGAATTTTAATTTTATGCCGGCTGATTTGTATAGATTTCAAAAAAAAAAAATTCGACATCGATTTGAAAGGCTTTCTCTTTGTTAATAAGCGATCGGCAATTTGATGTGTTTTTTTTATTTTTTTTCTCTTTGTCAATAAACGCCTTATGGCTCAGGGTAATTTTACGTAAGCTTAGTCTCTGCTATCATATCCGTACTCGGTAAAGTCATTCACTCAATCAATCAATTAGCCAGTACACTTGATTGTCTATTGGCAAAAGCACTCTTACCAGTTAGTCAAACAACATAGTTAGTTTTTCAAATATCAAGCTTTCTATTACCGTGAAAAAAAAAAAACGCAAAACTCTCTCTATATAATTTTTTAGTATCGTTTCCATGAACCCAATTCATTTCATCATCATAGAATTAATAGGGAATGTAATCTGTGAATCAATAAAAGCAAATGTACAAAGGCAAAATAACAGCAATGATAAAGAGTAAAATCATCCAAAAAGAAACCCCATAGTATCATATTACTTTTTTCCAATTAACCTGTTTAATGACCTGTGGTAGGTAATCCAACAATAAGTTTAAAAGAATCATAAACGAGCCATTGTAAACCGGTTAAAGTACCAACCATAAATATACGTACTGATAATCCATTCCATAAACCTCTGAAACCAATATCCTTATAAATTTGTTTGACCAAACTCAGGGTTGGTACATCTTTTCTCTGTATAGCATTGATTTTACTGAACATGACATCTGGTGGATGGCTTACCACAGCACATGCAATACCAGCTACGTAACCAGCCAAGTAACTGATTGCAGTTTGTTGAAGTGCGGAATATTGCTCCTTAGCCTTTGGTAATCTATCATAAGTAAACGAGACAACATTTTCGAAAAGTGCAAATTTTGTCATTGTGAATGGTAATTGTCTAGACCATAATGGTACAATTCCCTTGTACAATGCTCTAAACCCTTCAGCCTTGGCGATCTTTCTCATTCCGTCAAATGGGCCAGTGGCAAATGTAGGAATAGTCAGTTGCATTCTCACTTTGACTGCTTCAACAGGGCAGTACATGATATCGGCT
The DNA here is from genome assembly GCA_030567715.1 of Nakazawaea wyomingensis. NCBI lineage: Eukaryota > Fungi > Ascomycota > Pichiomycetes > Alaninales > Pachysolenaceae > Nakazawaea > Nakazawaea wyomingensis. The sequence goes on from JAJLSQ010000029.1 coordinate 1,204, forward strand.
ATGAATTCTGCACTAGCTCCAGCAGCTAAATAGATTGCAGTGTTGTGATTGGAAGCAAAATCCTCACCCATCAGATCGCTATAAGTTTTCTTGAAGAACTCGTAAAATCCATACTTGGCAGCTCCTTGGATACCATAACCCAACAGTACCGCTGTATATGAAGTATAAACACCTCTGATACCTTCATTTTTAAAAATCGCACTTAACGCTTGAAATGTATTCTTGTACAAGTTAGGAAAAACCTGTCTCCTACACTTGACTAAATCCAATGGACAGACTAAGGAGTTTGTAAAACTTCCCGCTATACCTCCACCTACTGTACAGGCAAGATAGTATTCAGGTGAATATAATTTGATCGTACCTGAGGTTTCTGATTGGGTTTGAATCGGGGAATGGTGGTGGGCCTTGTTAGCCGCTATATTCTCTGTATTGGTACTATTATCATTGAACAATGCTGATGATGATGATGGATCATCTTTCGCTAATGTCATTGAGGACATCTGGTGGTTTGCCGGTATGATCTTAAATTATGATATTTTCTGTTGACGCCGATAACAATCTGCGCCTAATAAACTCGGTTTAATTTCCCCAAGTTGACTTAATGAGTGGATGGATACAAGAGATGTGTATAGTATAGTATGCGTAAGGAAGCCTAAAAAGTGAAAAATAAAAAAGGATTGAATAACAGTTTTATAGATAATGCAAGTAAAGGCAAGAGGTTAAGAAATGTATATAAAATGAGTTATTTTGTTTATAAACGTTTTGGGCGCTGTCTGCCCAATGAACACCACAGCTGTTATCGCCAAAATTTGCATCTTGTGGAAGTGTTTTATTTTTTTTTTAAAAATTTATTTTTTGTTTTCCTAAATTTTTTTTTCTTGATTTGTGTATCCATCCGATGGGCTTTTTTGGCGCAGGCCGTAGGGTAAATGCATCCGTATGTATGATATGAGGTATCAGTGTGTGTGTGTTTGTTTAGAGAAGCGCCTATCGAATTCCGCACCGCACAGAGTTGTAGATTATTAGTGCTGATAAAATATATATACAGAGAAGTGTTTGCTCAGTATATGTCAAGAAATGCGTTTTCGTGTGAGAGTCTAGACCATCTATTTGCCAGAGCAGTTAATTCTATTTTTAAATTTCAATCGGTCTATCTCTCTATATGTGTGTCTCTATTTATCAATCTATCTATCTATCTATTATTTATTATCTATCGATTTCATATCTATCTGATATCAAGTGATGATGCGCAGAGAGCGCGTTAAAGAAAAATCGATTGCCGAATGGAGAAATATCCGCCCGCAAACTAACTTTTCGGCCACAAGGGGTAACTATCAGAGAGTTACCCGCACCAAATACTCCTAAAAGCCGACTTAATAATATACGATTTACAAACTCATATAAATCAACTATATATACCTATATATGTTGTTCTTTCTTACTATAACTACTACTTATCTTCACATAATGCCATGATTTATCAAAAGTTTGTGTGTAAAAATTATAAAAGTTTTGTTAATGCATATGTCATGTAGTAGTGAATTTTACCCTAATAAGTGTATTATTCTCTCTCTCCCCTTTTTTCTCTACTTTACCTTCTTCGGATATAAAACTAACTCCTTCTCCATTAGTAACTTCCTTTCCCTTTATAAGTGTTAGGTAATTATAGTCAACTCAATATTATGAGTACCGATCCATGTAGCGTAAATATTGTTACTTATATCTTTCGAGTATTACTCAGCAGATTTAGAAAATATATCTCTGTAGTATTGTTGTTATCTTGAGCCTGTACCAATTTGAACTTAACCTTTATCAAATGAGTGAATTTTATCAGCATGCCTCAGTAAAAATGAATAATTCATGGATATGTGAAGCTGTTATTGTTAATGGAAGAATAGAATTTATGATTGTGTTCTGCAAGGGAGGTGAGATTAATCCTACCTATAATGCCACATCGGAAGTTGATAGTACTTCTGATCTACTCTTGTAGATGATATTTAAATCTGTAATGATTTATTTTAAGATTTTGCCTGCTTATTTTACTATCAATATCTTTCTCCATGTAAGGAGTTAGTATCCTTATATGTGATGAACTCGTTAACAATAAAAGGGGTTATCTTAGTTGTTTTCTTGCTAACTTATCTCCAACTATATTCCACTTCTCCAAGTTGTTTCTACTTCAAATTTATTTCTTTCTTTCTCAAGGCTTTTCATTTTCAATCAATTCCTAACTTTTTTTGCCCCACAATCAAACATTTGTATTCTAGATCTGACAAAAATGTGAATACTTGATGCTTGATCACAGTTTAAATGAGAAAAGAGTTTAACATCGGCCTTCACAGGTGGGTTTAGTTTTCTCAAGAGATAAAGCTTATAGGTAGATATATATAACAATAAGCTCTTTGTACTTATAAAAAAAAAAAAAGGAAATCCATGGGGGTAGGACTAGTGTGAATAAGCTGATAAGAAGACATGAGAAAATGAGGATTGTCGTAATGTCGTAATGGGAGTATGATTTCACTTTTGGTTGAGGGCTTCGTTACGGGCACGATGGAGACGAGTGAAGGAAAAGGGGATGAAGAAAAAAGGATCGAAAGAGTCAAATCAAATATGGATTTATTATCTATCAAATCAAATATGGATTTATTACCTAATCAAATCAAATATGGATTTATTACCTATATATAACCCAGAGGGCCATATAACGACTATATAAAATAGTAAAATATAAATCTTAGCGGTGATGTGGCAACTAGAAGCTAAGGAAAAAAGCTCAGAAGAGCTTTAACAGTAAAGTATCATCGCTGAGTTCTCATACTGTCTCCCAGAACAGGAAAAAAACCTTGCCTATATATAACCCAGAGGGCTATATAACGAGGTCGTGCATTTTATCCCAAAATATGTAATTTGTACTCATCATTTTGCTCTTTTTCTGGAAAAAATCCAATGAAAGGCGCAAGTGGTTTAGTGGTAAAATCCAACGTTGCCATCGTTGGGCCCCCGGTTCGATTCCGGGCTTGCGCACTTCTTTTTTCCCTAAATTTGAGAGACTTGAAACTTTATCGAGTAAACAATTTTTTTTTGCACACAATGAAATGGTACCTGTAAACTTTTCCCCAGCAGCTTTTTTTTATAAGTTCGAAGAGTTATTGTTATATAATCTATATGCTTTACCTCTTGAGAGCCCCTAAACCGACCGGTAAATATCCATGTTGCGCTCTATTCTCATTTAGAGCAGCATAGTCGTATCACATCCATCACTTGAACGAATATATGCGATGAAATCCCTTGTAATTTAGTATTTCTTTCATACTGACACTCTACGAACTGTTATTATTTAAATCACTGCTCATCACTTCAAGTTTGTATCTACAGAACAAATTGTGCCAAAATCGTAGTCCATAACTGAAGCTGTTGTTTCCTTTTTTTAGAAGAACTAGAGTTTATTGCTAAGTATGTATCTATAAACGTGTTCGTCGATTAGGTTTCACTCAGGATGTACCACATTCTTCATCTTCACCTCACCACTCATCGTCAAAATTCCCAATTAGGAGAGGTTTGCATTTTCACTATTATGAAAAAGGTTATATATTCCCTTTTAGCAGATTGCGAGTCTCTACTGCAAGTTTCCTGAATATCAGATTCCAAGCGTTATTCAAGATGTTCGTTCGATAGGCATATCAGCTATTCGCATGATCTATCTACATATAATTCTTCTCTACAATTTGCCCGGTATTCTCTAGTTGAATAAATTCACTATACATTGTAGTTTCCAATGGATTGACTTTCATAGGGTATTTTTTACTTCTATTCGACTATATTTTTTGTATAATTTCATCTTGTCTCGAGCTTCAAATATTGTTTTTGATATTACTTAAATTGTAACCCTGGTAGAAATTTATGCAGTAACAATACAAAGTCAGCCATTCCAATTAAACCTATTGGTTAACTGGCATCGAATGATACAACAATCGACTATTAAATATTTCATAAACCTCTAGTAACACATAACCTATAATACACCCTTTTAGGTAATCCGTTAAACAATAAAAGGATACTAAAAGAACCCATGTTGAATGTTTCATCATATGGATCACGATAATAGAACATAAATTATGGAGGGACCTTGAAAAAGACTGAAACAAAGATAAGTATGAGGTGTAACCTCTTTCATTTTGCGTCAGCATCAGCCTTGAAACCATCTACATTCGAATATGTATCGAGTAGCCTCCACATCAAATTAAAATGAGAGAATGAGCTTCAGATAGCATATGATTATTTCATTTGACAAATCCTGAAGATTTAGCTGAAAAACCAACCAACTTCACTGAGTATTTCATATTGGAGACCCTGACGTACCAATTTCTTCTTGAAAACAATTTCAAAAGACAATTCAAATAATTCAGATTATTCTTTGCAATCCTTCATGGTCTCTTTTATTCTTTTATTCAAAAGACAATCGAGCAAAGAAAAGAATCACCAAAGATGCTTACAACAGGTTCAGTTCTCTTTTCCATATTTTGGAATCTCGATATCATCAGAACTAATCCCACTCTTCTAAGAGAGCGAAAAATGATAAGTGGTGGTATCAAGCCTTGCTTAACTCACTTCTTATCTCTTTCAAAAACTTGCCTAAATCTTTGTGATTGTCAAAATGTTCTTGTACTCGCTGAAGATCTTCATCTTTCAACTGCGGGTTGGTTTCCACAACTTTGATTTTTTCACCTCCAACATCCAATTGGAAGGATACAATTTTTTGATAATCATTGATATCAATATTTGAAAACTTAAACTCCATGAGATCGAGTTTTATAGGTTCTATTTTCAAACCAAGGTAACTTTGGAATTTTTCACATTCCAACAAGGTTAGCCTCTTATTCTGCTTCAATTTTTCTGTCAATTGTACTAACTCATCTCTCTTTGATGAAATTTGCGAATTTAATCCTTCAATCCTGCGAAGTAATTCCTCCTTTGAGGTCTCGTATTGTTCCTTTTGCGCTTCCAAGTCTTCATTTTGCGTTTTGGCCCGTTCATATTCCAAAATATCTTCTTTATTCTGCTTCTCTAAATGTACTGACTTCTGTCTCAAATTGTTTAACTGGTCGGATATTTCATTTTGTTGCTTTGTTAGGTCGCTAATCAAGTTTAAGTATTTATCCTTGTTAGTGATCAAATCGGTTTGGCCTTGAGATATCTTTTGATTGAAGAATGAGGTGAAAGAATTCATCTGATCTTTGAGTTCATTATTAAAGTAGTCAAGAGAATACAACTCGGTTGCTGTTTCAGCCGTCATGTCGTATGTTCTTGTGTCAACTGTTGATCTTGATTCTGATCTTGTTGTTGTTGAATTTACTTATCACTTCGTAAAACGCGCCTGGTTTTTTTATTTTTTTTTTTTTGTTTACACTTTTTCTGATTTTTTGCTCTTTATGCGCACGATAAATTTTTCTCAATTTCCATTTTAATTTGGCGTAACGAAATTAATTCGATCAATCATCTGTCACCTTTTGCTTTCTTTATTTGAAATAAATAAAAAATGTCACTACAAAAGGGAATGGATTCAATGGAGTCTTCAACTATTCATAGCAGGGAATCAAACCTGTCGATCAAACTCTTGACTTTTAATACCTGGGGGTTGAAGTTTGTATCCAAGCATAGGAAGGAGAGGCTAGCCAAACTACTGGAACAATTATCTTCGTCTGATAAACATGATTACGATGTTGTGCTGTTACAAGAGATTTGGTGTCAGGAGGACTGGGATTATATCGATTTGCTATGTGCTCAAAAATATCCATACAGAAGATGGTTTTCATCAGGCATAATATCTGGTCCAGGCTTAGCCGTTCTATCTAAGGTGCCTATAGAGTCCACTTTTCTCTATCGTTTCCCCATCAATGGACGCCCATCAGCTTTCTTCAGAGGTGACTGGTACGTTGGTAAATCCATAGCGATAACCAAATTGAAACCATTGAACAAGAATTCTTCACCTATTGCATTATTGAACTCGCATATGCATGCTCCTTACTCTCTCACAGGTGATGCTGCTTATTCGACTCATAGATCATGTCAGGCGTGGGATTTTGCAGAGATATCATCCACTTTGACAAAAGCAGGATACGCGGTGGTCATTGTCGGTGATTTGAATTCAAGGCCAGGGTCATTGCCCTTCAGAATATTGAAAGATGCTGGATTGACAGACAGTTGGGAAGTTTTAAACGGGGAACAAAATCTAAATGAGATTGCCCAAATGACCCCTGAGATGCAAATATTGGTAGGTGGTACCACATGTGACTCAACATTGAATACTTGGAGAAGTGACAGAAAACCAGATGAGGCATGTAGATTGGATTATGCATTGATTGACCAAACAAAATTGAATCCAATTGATGCAAGAGTTGAATTTACCGATGTCATTCCAAACATTGGATCATACTCAGATCATTTTGCATATACAACGACACTTGAGGTTTTGCCCGTATTAAAGAATGATGTTTCAAGACAAGATTCACAAGGCAAGTTGAAAATCTATGCTGATTTGAAACTGGAGATCAATGGTTATATCAAAAATACAATTCCATTTCAAAGAAATTGGCGTTTAGCTCATTTTCTCTTGTCATATTTATTACTAATAGGTTGCCTAGTTGCTGTAACTTTTCCTGCAGAGAAGGCGGCATGGTCTTCTGTACTTCTAGCGTTGTTTGCTGTGGTGTTGGCAGTGACAGGGATAGTGAATTTGATGATAGCTATGTTATTTGGCAGATCTGAGAGAAGAGCATTGAATGAGGTCCTGATGGAAGTTGATGACAAGAGAAGATATGTAGAAGAGTTGATCAATAAGCGATCTGATTAATGAAACGAGTATATAGGCACTCTTTGGCTGTATGTGTTTTTCAGCTACTTATGAACCGGATGCTCAACTGAAGTTCTTCTCTATTGATCGATTGTATTGAAATGCAGATTGTTTTTGAGAATTGCTCTAGCTCAGAAGTTACGTTTCGAAACAAATACAATGAATTTTCAAGAACGCCGAACAAACTAATAAATCAAAACTGAGAGTCACCTATTTGTGTGATCCAGGATAAATGAATTTCATCATTTAGCGTCTATATCAAAGAATGTTAACGTATCTTTAGTATCTATTCGGTTACTTAAGAGAGCAATATACGCTATATGTTGAGAAGGGGTTTACAATTTTTAGACTTGAATCAGATAACTCTTACTATTATCAATAAAGTCTTTGGCTTTGCATACGACAAAAAGAAGGTCTAGAACAGAAGGTCTGCAGTTTTTTTTTCTCTACAACAAATATCATGAGAGTCAATGAATAGCTCTTGATAAATGAAGAAGATGGCTCACCTCTTGATATGCTAATCTCTCAAGGTTTTTAGAATGAAATAAAGGTGACGGAGGATCTTGAGAGACTTGGAAGAAATGGAAGGGAGAAAGAGCGGATGATGAAAGAATAATAATAATGCAATGGTAGAACTTATTTCACCTTTTGTTTATAAATATCTACTTAACAATAAACTCTTTGTTCTTATGAAAAAAAAAACATCATATCAAATTTAAAGACGTTAAAACGCAAATCATAGCTGTTGACTAGAAGATAAGGGGTTAAACATATATTATACTACAGCAATCACATTTAGGAACCCACCGATAATAGTTTTATCAAGAGAGAAAGCTCATAGGTGTATATAACAATAAACTCTTTGTACTTGTAAAAAAAAATTGTCTAAGGTAAATAAATAAATTTGGTCTTATCAGGGTTTAACGTAAGCCCAGAGCATTATGTAAAAATGTCCATGGTTGAATGACCTTCAAATACCTGGTATAACTTTCAAACAGATGCTAATAACTTTCGAGCATTTGAGAAAAAAGTTGTACTCCTACGAGGAACAAATTGCCGAGTCAAAGTATCAATGTTTTTTACATTTGTAAAATTAATATTTAATGAAATGAATAAAGTAATAAAAATTAAAAAAATGCGCAAGCCCGGAATCGAACCGGGGGCCCAACGATGGCAACGTTGGATTTTACCACTAAACCACTTGCGCTTGTTGATGATTTGTTAAAAATCTAACCCTTAACATTTTGTTTAATTTCTATGTCACGTGACCATTAAGAAAAGACCAAACTTTTCAATTTAATTATGGAATCCCCTCTTTCACGACAATTATATCCTTTTATTCCATTATTTTTGAATGGTTCCTTTGAATCATTTTAAGTGACTAATGTTCCCTCACAATTCTAATTAATTATTATATATTACTCCTTCGTATATAAGAATAGAACGGTGCATCATTATTATTATCATATTTTGTTTTGTTTTTCACTATTCTCCACATCGTCGTTATGGACCTCAGTTGCCTTTACTATTAACACAAGACATCTGGGAAGATAAAATCCAACAATATATTTCTAATCACAATTATGCTTGCTATTCGGATGGGATTTATCATCGACTCCTGAAAGTTATTCATAAGCCCAGAGAGTGTTCCAACTATTCTCGTCTTCCATTTACCCCTTTACCCATTTTCTTACCCTTTGTTCGTTTTCTTTGAGTTCTTCTTTTCTGTCTTCTTTTTACTTCCTTTCACTTTTCAACCTTATTTTTACCTCCTTCTCTTTCCCATAGACATCAACATCAAATAAGAAGGTTTTTTCCCATTGAGAGATGAATAGTTTTCTATTCATCAGAACTCCCCGAGTTTTTTCTGAGCTTATTTTGATATGTCACTTCTTTGCTTTATTCACAAGACACGTTAATATATAGTTTTTTATATCTTTATATAGTCGAATAAAGATAAATATTATTATTATTATTATATAGTTTTTTATATCTTTATATAGTCGAATAAAGATAAATATTATTATTATTATTATATAGTTTTTTATATCTTTATATAGTCGAATAAAGATAATTATTATTATTATTATTATATAGTTTTTTTAAAACTTTATATAGTCGAATAAAAATAATTAATAAAAATACAATATGATTTCAAACCAAACCAAATCTCAAGAATTAACATGAATGAATCGGTAGAGTTGTTTGATTTACCTTTTTTTTGGAAATGTACAGCTGAGTGATGCTATGGATTGAAATGTTATTTTTGTTTGTTTTCAAATCTTTCTGTGTTTTTGTGAATCGATTAATTAGAAGGGGACTAAATGAGTAATAACTAGACAATGTGGATTTCATGTATCTGTCGGTAGTGATGCCTCATGAATGCAGTCGAGTAATACTCTAACAGGAAACCTACCAAGTGATTGAAAATGATGAAATCAAAAGGGATCGTAAGTTCTTTAGTATTTAGTTTTCAATTTTTTTTCAAGTTAATTCATGCCATAGCAAAACTATTCTGGAAATGGTTTGGGTTAAAATGGCACACACATGAAGTAATTCAAAGTCCAACAACTATCAATAAGAAATTTCATTATATTATTATTCAATTGCCTTCAAACCGGTTATTTATGAATTTTCCTGTTTTAAAATGCTCAGATTTTTTCAAAAATAAATCAAATTTCACGGTCGGTTCACAGGAGCAAATTAACAAGAGCATATTTATTTTATATTATACAGTTGAGATGTTATTCGATAGATAAATAATAAGTTTATGATATTGTTCAAATCTTCTAATCTATAATCGATCCGGCAGATTTTTATGAGGTCAGTAATTTGCTCTTGAATAGTAGTAGTAGTATTGAAAATTCAATGATTGTACCGAAGAGAAGATAGAGAAGATATAAGAAAGAAGGTGGGTGATAAGATAACTGGAAAAACTTCTTCTAATGGAAATTTGAAAATTTAATCATCATTCAGCTATCGAAGTGGTGAAAGTTGTTTTCTTGCAAACAAATTTCATCATGGAAGAAAGCCAAATGTAAACTCAATGTAATTGACTCGGTTAATTCAAACTTCAAAAAGAATTAGTACCAATATATATAAAAGGGGGACATATATACAGAAATCTTCGCCTTGAATACGTATTTATATGTAATAGATGAGTTAGATTACCAAGATTAGTAAATACCATATTTGATAATGACTTTGATTTCAAAGTCATTGGCAAGGTTTCATGTGAAGCTATTATTATTTTATTTTATTGTTATAAAAAGGAGCAATTAACACCTTTTTATCAGACCTATAGAAGAGAGGATAGGGTTTTTATATAGGAAAATATCATTATTTTATTCTAATTATTAAATTCCAACTATTTTTATAGTAGACATTATTACATTGTATAGGATATTTAACTTCAGTATATATACACAGATACACTGTTACACGTACTAGTACTTTTTATAGGCTATCACATTACCTCTTTTGGTTATATCTCCCTCGTAAGTTAATTGTTATTACCCTTCCCTTTTCTAATTACTTGTTGTTTATTATCTTTCTCTTTCTAGGTTTTTGAACCTTTTTTTATCCCTTTTTTATATAGATTTGGAAGCTAAAAGTGACCGGTTCATGTTTTATACTAGATTAGAATTGAGGAGAACCCTCTAATACATAATTTTTAGCTTCTAGTCCCAACATCACGGCTTGGATTTATATTTTACTAATTTTATATAGTTGTTATATAGCCCTCGGGGTTCTATATGGGTAAAAAATCTTCATTTGATTTGATTTGAAAACGAAAAAGATTCCATATTTTCTCAAACCAAGTACTTTTTAAAACCAAGCTTCCGGAATCCAATAATTCTCATATAGTTGATCTAAGCCTTAACACTACAAGTGACTAAAGCTATATAAGTCTCCTGCTATCATCACTACATCTATAACAATACCCATTCAAAGATGAATTAATTTGCAATTGTTTTTTTCTTTTTTCTTTTCGCTGTCTGCAAAGACAAGTCACCCAAATTTTATAAATATCATGATGTTGATGCCGTTGAATCTTTGAATCAAATCCTATTTAACTCAGATAAAACAGACCGCCCCTCCAACCCCTATTCAGATATAACAAGCCAAGACAACTTTTTGGAAACTCATGCATTCAGTAAAGGGGACAGACTGACTTCCCTCCTTATGATAATAAATGAAAAAGAAACAAATCATCATCACCACCATCACTAGATCAAAACATATCAATCCAATCTTTCTTTTTCGAGGTATCGGTTTCCTTGACAAGATTAGCAAATTTTTTTTGTAATCGATCTACATTTTGACATTTATCCAATGCTATAATCCAAAATTGTTGAAATTCATCGTTGTAATGAGTATGGATAAATTTTAATAAGATCTCCCAATAAATAACCGAATCATTGGTATCCTTATATGAAGTGATGAAATCTTTTAAATTTGGAATTGACAAGATTTTAAAATCTTGAATTTCACGGAAAATCATGTTAAATTCTTGAAATTCATCATTTTGTTTTTGTAAATCAATAGAGGATATTTTCTTCAGAACCAAAGATATCAATCTTTCGGCCAAATTATTCTCATTGGCATGTAATAACCTCTCACAGATGAGTAATTTGACAAAAACTGAAAGGTCATTGGGGTAATATTTGTATAACATCAACAGTACACCATGAGCTTTTAAACAATCACCTGTTAACAAGTACAAATCGATTAATTTGTTATTTAACTCAACCTCATCATTATTATCTGGAACTTTCAATGATCGTATAGCCAATTCTATTGCTTTTGAAAGATTGTTGATCGATATTTGGAAATTTATAAATTTAAGCCAGAATTGTTTATGATGTGAATTGATGATGAGGCAACGCTCATAGTTGAAGTTGATATAATGTAGTTGAATCTGATAATTCAATTTATCCTTTGTGTTTGAATGGGATAGAAGTAAAGTCTCCAAATATGTGAGGTAATTAATCCATGATTGGAGTTCATGATTGGTGGGGATTTTACCTATCTGTGAAGGTGTATAAAATTGATGAATTAAATTCTTCTCAAATTGATAAAACTGATAAGAATGGTATTGTGTAGTGATGTATAGATCGATGAACAATTTCTTCAATTTGGTTTTCAAATCTTGTAATACTTTGTTGTTGTTTTTCAATTCATCAGATGAAAATTGATATCTTGATTTAAGATCATTGTCATTTATTATATAGAGTACATTTTCCAGGTTGGTATTCTCGATTAGTTGAAACCATTTATGGAAATATTTGGCATAATTGTACAAGGGAATTTCCAAGATCCTTCTCAACAAGTTATAATATTTTAAATCTTGATTTGAATTTGATAAAAATGATAAATATAAATCATAAAATTTATCACTGTAATAATGTAATCCAATTGCAATTCTACCACGTTCAAATTCTTTTAACAAGAATTTCAAATCACCACTTTTATAAAACAAGATGAATTTTAAATACAGTATCCAAATTAATAACGAATTTGGTAACACTGTCAACAGCTTGATATAAGTTTTCACACAATTTTCAGTCTCCCCCATACGGAAATACCATTGGGCAAAATCACACCAATATTTTTCCAAACAGGGAAACTGTAATAATAGATTCTCATATGTCATACATAATAGATATTTATCCATACTTGATGAATTTTTCACTATTCCACCATTCAAATTTTCAGTATAATTAATCAATTGGGTCCATTTGTGGAAATTGTGTGGATCTTGTATGAGTTCTTTTGAATATGAGACCCACAAGGGATCCAAGTTGGAGAGTTTTTCAATCTCGATGGTCATTATAGGAGTTGAATCTGTCTGTGTTAAATTGGTTAAAAGTCCAGGATTGTTGTTTGGGATTTGATTTATATCCTCCTCCTATCCATATATCCTTTTGTTTTAAAAGAAAGAGATAAAATTAAAAATTAAAAGAATAAAAATTTAAATTACATTTACCTTATTTACACGACTTTTTTCTCTCTTTTTTAAAGTAACTAGTTTTACTCACTTTAACTATACAATAATTAATCAACAACCATTACAATTTCATATAAAAGAATTAGCAAATTTAAATTAAAATCTATAAAATCATCATTATTATCGTTCATCATTAAGATAAAAAAAAAAAGAAAGAACAAAATAAAACAATATAATTGTCATTATCATTATTATTAGAATAATCTGTTTTGAATTTTTCGTTCCCTTTTTTTTTATAGCATTAGTTTTTGTTTTAAGAAATTGTCCTAAATTATTATCTGTGAATTCAATGTACTCAAGATTTGATCAAGAGTACTACTATCATTCTCATTAACCACTCCCTTCATGTTGGATTTACTCATATGGGTCTCCAATATAGGAGAAGATGGATAAGTGTTTGGAGGAGTATCAATGACATCAACCACATCATCATCATCATCCATAGAATCTGACATTGTTGAACTTGAAGATACACTTGAACAAGAAATATTTGGAGTCACCAGAGTACTTAGCAGAATATTTGCATGGACAAAATCGATAACCAATTCATCACTTGAATTGTTATTAACATGGTTATATGGTATACGACAAGCTTGTAATGATTCATCTTGACATTCAACAGATAATGGACCAACTTGTGATAATTTTTTCAAATTGATTATATCATTTCTAAATTCAAATAATGAATGTCTTTCAAATGGATTTAATAACAAATATTTTTGTGATAATACTTGATAAACTTCATTTGAAATTGGTAAAATTTTAAGTAATATTGAAGAATCTTTTAAAAATGCTTTAAAAGTATTATCCTTAAATGAAGCTTTTAACCATGGATTTCTAATACTGATCAAATTGATCAATATTATAGACAATGACCAAACATCTCCAGCTCCAGTTGGAATTGGATCAGCCATGTTATAATCATTTCTCTCTGGAGCCATATAATATGATGAACCACAAGATATATTTGATGAGATATATTCTTCAGTCATTGCCAAACCAAAATCGGCAATGATCAATTTAGCTCCTTGATCAGCAACCAATATATTTTCTGGTTTTAAATCACAATGATATATGGAATGTGAATGACAATAATTGATTGCATCAATTAATTGTATAAAGACAGATTTGATCAAGTTTGGATTATTTTGATATAATTTCTTATCAACTATTGATTGGAATAAATCACCTTCTTCATAATAATCCATAACTACAAATAAGCATAATGGATTATCATAAACTTTATAAATGGATAAGATATTTGGATGTTTATGAACTCTTAATTGTAAAGCAATCTCTTTTAATATCTTACAATTATAACCGTATTTTTCAATCAATTGTAAATTTAACAAATTATTATTACGTATGAACATTGTTGGAGATGAAGAATGATAAATTTCTTTTTCCAATTCTAATAACAGTTGTTTATTTTCTTCTTGTTGATGTTCATGATGTTGTGAACTTTGTTTTTTAAGAATCATCTTGATTGCATAGAGTTTTTTGGTGTAAATATGTTGTGTGAGATAAACGATACCATATGAACCTGATCCTATTTTTCTCAAAATTTGGTATCTATCACTTATTATCAGTCCCTTTAACAAAGTGTAAGATGAATCTGACATTATTATGTATATGTGTTATATATCTGATATGTATTGTATGTATATGTGTGAATGTCTTAGCTATGTATATGTATCTATGCTATATATAGATTTTATCTGTGTATATGATTTGAAATATAAAGGTGAAACAAAGCATTATTAAACAAAAGCAGGGTCACCTGTAAGTATATATAGATGAGATTATTAAAATGTGCTCGCATGAGTCCGTGATTGAAGTGGGAAAGGGGATTGGTAATTTAAGCGTAGAATAGCGTGCGTGGGACATCAACAAACCGCATAATTTAACTGTATGTATGTATGTATGTATGCGTATGATGATGTGTCAGTATATCACTCTTTAGTCAGATACAAAAATATCATGAGGGGTGGAGTGATTGTGTGTTGGGATCTTTCTATCTTTCTGTCTCTCTGTCTGCGTATCTCCATTTGTTTTCATAAAAGTAGATTGTAGGGAATAATCCCATTCTTGATGAGCAGTTACACTATGTGGCGCATGCCATTTACATGCAGTTGAGATCCCATTTGTGCAGAGTGTGCAAAGTGGTTCTACTTTTTTTTTTTTTGCCTCGCTCATCCCATTGCGGCCTTTGAGTTTTTTTTTTTTTTTAAAGTTTCTTCTTTCGGGAAGTGCAACCGTTTTTGAACGTTTCTGGTAATGAAACGCACTACCGTGTAACTTATATACCGGGACAGTGTAAATCCGTTCCCAGTTCACCAACACACAAATTAATGAAAGAAAGAAAGAAAATGACAAAAACTATTTAAAAGAAAAATAAAAAAAATTTTCAGTCTTGTTTTCATTTTCTTTGTCTTCAAGTATCAATTAACAACTATATCAAATAATTAACAATGGCTCCAGCTGTAAGTATTACATTCATTTTGAACTAACCATCCCAATAACAATTAATGTTATAGTGATCTCCTTTTAATATTTAATTTTTTTATGTATTGAAAGGGTCATATTTAACTTATATTGGTTTGATTTATTCTTCAGTCATTCATTTGTCCATGTTTTGGTATTCCCATTCTTTTGATCATTTTTGTTGTATGAGTAATATATATATAACTCTAATGAAAGGAGGAATGGAATATCATCATTTATACTTTGAAATGTTGTTGAATTATATATCAATAGATATAATTTAAATAGTATTGACCCTCTCTCTATGTGTACTATCGATTGTCACACAAACATGAAAAAAAAAAAAATATTTTAAAGAAGATCTCTATGTAATTGTTGTTCAATGTCATTTCCTTGTTACATTGACTAACATCTTATTAGCAAAAAAAATCTCAAAAAGTTGCTAAGAAGTTTGTCGTTGACACTTCTGCTCCAGTTGAAAACGGTGTCTTTGACTCCTCAGCTTATGCCAAATACTTGATTGACCACATCAAGATTGACGGTAGAGTTGGTAACTTGGGTGATGATATCAAAGTTGAAGAAGAAGGTTCTAAAATTATCATTATTTCAACCACCAAATTCAGCGGTAAATACTTGAAATACTTATCCAAGAGATACTTGAAGAAAAACCAAATTAGAGATTGGATTAGATTTATCAGTGTTAAGAAAAACACTTATGAATTGACCTTCTACTCAGTTGCTGCTGATGAAGAAGAAGATGAAGAATAAATTATTTAACTTATCTATCTTCACTTCATGTTAATTTAGCTTAGCTTTTTTCATATACACAAATCAATTATTTTATTATTAATAAATTGAGGGCGTTTTTTTGGCTGTTTTTTTAAAAAAAAATCAGGGGCTGTTTATCATCTGTAAAACTATTATTAGTAGAATTCACACGACCGTCATCATCCTCTTGATTGATATTGTGTACACTTCCTTTTTTATCTGCAAACAAAAACAAAACAAAAATTTGATCGATTTGTGTGTGTACCTAGTCAATAAAAATATACAAAACAGTTTTACAAAGACAAGGGATTGATAGATTAGTATATAGATTAATAGATAAGCGGTTCTTAGTTGGGTATCATCATCACCATCATCATATATTCACATTTTGGCCGACAAAAAAAACACTCTCATGTCAGAGAGCATCTATCTCTTTTTTTCCTTCTTCTGCTTTTCCACATAGATATAAAATTATAAAATTATGCCCAATCATCATCATAACAACAACATTTCAAAGAATCTATCCCCCATTTCCACAATCTGCTCAAATAATGCCCCAAAATCAATGCACCCATCGGCTCTTCCTAAGCTGGCAATTTCATTGACTGATCTCGGTAGGAGGGATAGCGTGAGATTATCACAATTAGATCTCACTTTACCTTCCAATTCCGAAATTTTACTGGAAGGAGGAAATAATAATAACAATAACAACAATGTGGATCAAGGAGCTTCAATCAATTCAATCGATGACAATTCTAATTCTCGACAGAAAGAGATGACTACTACTACTACTGCTTTAACAACAACAACAAATTTCAACTATGATAATGATGATGATTACGATGACGAAGAACAAGGGTATGTTGAATTTGATCTTGGAGGTGATAAATCAGGTATTGTATCTTCCAAGGTTAAAACTAGCTCCACAGCTGAGTTAATCAAGTATGGTAAGGGTAATAATAATAATAATAGGACAAACAGTTCTCTAAACGTGTCTCATATCTCTGATAAAGAGCGGCCCCATATTGACAATAAAAGACAAACTTCACAATCATCATTTGGATATCATGCCAAAGGTAAAGCGATAAACAGTTATTATAATAATAATAATAATAATAATAATAATAGTAATAATAACATTAACAATAACAACAACAACAATAACAGCAGTGATATAATTTTATCAGAAGATGATGAATTCTCTGATGATGACCCAGATTGGAAACAGATGAGTACCGAATTAGATATCGATATGTATAATGAAAAAGGAGAACTTATTACCAACAATGAAATTTTTTTACAGGATAATAAAGAACAATTGGAAGATGGTTCTAAATTAGGTTACACAAGAATTGCCAATGAAGAACAAGTTGCCAAATTTAATAAGATGAATGAAGGATTTGATTTTTTATTCAACAAGGATATTGATTTGAATAACCTTGATAAATTGCATAATAACAAAAAGAATGTAATGTCTGATGAAAAAATTTTCTTTGATATAAATGATCATCAAAATCATACATTGGATGATCTTTCAAATTCTAAAGAAGATGAAGTCACTACAGTTTCACAATTAAATTCAACAAAGCAAATGTTGAAAGATTCACAGAAAATTGCATATGCTGGTCTAGTAAAATTGATCATTGTTGATATGGCTATCAATATGTCAAAACTTCAAGTTAAGAAAAAATCCATGAAGACGGTTAAAAAAATATCTACAGCTCATCTGAGTTTCCAACATTGGTCAATGAAGATGATGGATAGAATTTATGAGCATATGGATTTAAACGATAATGAAAGAAAAATGATTGAAAATTTGAGTTCTCATGGTTTAGAGCCACGTGATTTGATCCCTTCGTTGGTAACTGTTGAGACTTTGAAAAATCCATTGTTAAATAATCCTGATAATCAATATATTAAAACAGAAGAAAATGATGATTTATCCGATGATTATTTGAAAATTGATATCAAATGGACTCTTGTTTGTGATTTATTTTTAAATTTAATCTTTGATGCAGTTTATGATTCACGTTCTAGAGTCTTATTATTAAAATTTGGTGAATATTTGGGAATTCCAAATTTGGAAATTTATCAATTCGAGAGAAGAGTTACAGATCTTTTAGAAATTGAAGAAAGTTCTGAACAAATTTGGAATGAAAAGGAAATCTTGGAATTTAGACTGAAATCAAATAGGAAAAAACAATTGATATATATTGGATTAGCCACTATTGGAGGTTCTCTTGTCATTGGTCTAAGTGCCGGTCTCTTGGCCCCTGTTATCGGTGCTGGTATTGCCGCTGGTTTGACCAGTATTGGTATTGCTGGTACTTCTGGATTTTTAGCAGGTGTTGGTGGTACCACTATCGTCACCACTGTTGGTGTACTATCAGGTGCTAGAATTGGTAGAAAAGGTATGCTGAAAAGAGTTGGTAACGTCAAGACATTTGAATTTAGACCTATTCATAATCATAGAAGAGTTAATTTGATATTGACCGTGAGTGGTTGGATGAATGGTAATGAGGATGATGTAAGATTACCATTTTCCACAGTGGATCCTGTTATGGGAGATATTTTTTCGTTGCTTTGGGAACCAGAGATGTTACGAACGACAGGTCAAACAATCAATATATTGGCAACTGAAATTTTGACTCAATCAATTCAACAAATCTTGGGTAATACCATCTTGATTGCCTTCATGTCATCGGTTCAATGGCCTATGCTGTTGTCGAAATTGGGTTATTTGTTGGATAATCTATGGAATGTTTCATTGGATAGAGCTTGGGCTGCTGGAATCATATTGGCTGATACCTTGATTCAAAGAAATTTAGGTGTCAGGCCAATTACTTTAGTTGGATTTTCACTTGGTGCAAGACTTATCTATTCATGTTTGTTGGAGTTGAATAAAAGAGGTGCATTTGGTTTAGTCGAAGATGTTATCTTGTTTGGTTCACCTCTTGTCTTCAAAGCTGATGAAATTTCTCTATGTAGATCTGTTGTGAGTGGACATTTTGTTAATGGATATAGCAAGAAAGATTGGGTCTTGGGTTACCTTTTCAGAGCCACAAGTGGTGGTTTGGGAAGAGTTGCCGGTTTAGCTGCAATTGAAGGAATTGAAGGTATTGAGAATTTTGATTGTACAGAGTTTGTCAATGGTCATATGGAGTACAGGAAACAAATTCCAAAATTATTGAAAGAGTTGAAATGGGAAGTACTCAACGATGAATTTGTAGAAATTGATGAACCCGAAAATTTGGAAAGACAGAGAGAATTGATCAGTGAATTTGAAAACGTACAGGAAAAATTGGATAAGAAAAAAGGTTCTAAATCTAAGGGGAAGAATAAGTTGTTTCGAAATTGGTTTAAACCAAAACCAAAAGAATGGTGGGAGGTATACGATGAAGGTAGAAAAGAGGTTGAAAAGAAAAAACTGGCAGAGGAAGAACTGCAACTACATCAACAAGAAAACGGAGAAGAAGAAGATGATGATCAATCACTGGCTGATGGATCATTATTTGATGTTGATGAAATCGCCAAAGAAGTTGCCAAGATTGAAAAACAATTACAGGAAGCTGATAATGGTGATGATGATGATGGAACTTTAGTCTCTTCTTCTCAAGTGGATGATCAATTTCAACCGAGATCATTCAAGACCAAATCTGTGGAATCAACTCCCGCTGACGGTTCTCCTCTTAAATTAACGATTAGTGCATCAAATAATAGACAACACAATGTTGAAGAATTAGGAAAGAGGAAAACTTCAAACTTGCTTCAAAAAATTGTATTCGACGAATGTGGAGAAAATTTGGAAGAAGCATCATCATCCAATACTTCTGCAAAAATTACAGATGTACGAGCTTCCAAATCTATATTACCTGTTGTTTTCAACAGTGAAAGAGAAAAAGATGATTCAAATAATTTAGATTCACCGTTCAATGTTAAAAAGGGAGATTCATCAACGCAGGACAAGGAACAAAAAGATGTGGAATTAAAAATTATTGAAAAGACTTCTACTTCTTTGCCAAATGATGATAGAACTGAAATAAGACCTATCCATTACAGTTATTATGATGATGATGATGAGTTCATGAATACAGGAAAAGAAATTAAAATGACTTTTGCATAGAGAATTTTATTTTATAAACTTTATAAAATATTTTATGTTCATCGCTTTTTTTTTAATATGATGATATATGTTTTTTTTTTGATCTGATTTGTGGGGAGAAAATCTAGTTTGAGATATGGTGAATTTTAAAGGTGACATTTAATTACATATAATAAAACATTTCTCCAATCATGTATGTATGTATATAAACATAAATATATATATATATATATATATATATATATTTCTAAATGAACTATAACACGTTTAACGGCGATTCACAAAAGCAAGTGAGGGTAGGATAGAGATAGATAGATAGATAGATAGATAGATAGATAGGTAGCTTGATAATGATATGGCCCCAAAAAAAACAGGAAGGCAGGAACTAGATGAGATTTGCAAAAGATATCACCACTATTACAAGAAGACTTGTGAATTGATCTCAACAAATGATCCAGCATATGGAATATCAAAGTTTTGCAATACTTCTGGATGAAGTACACCAATTTGTCCAACTTCTTGAACTGGTTCACCATCTTTCAATCTCAAATAAATCTTGGCACCTCTCAGTGGGAAAAAAGTTTTATTTTCCAAATCTTGTTTGATGTAAAAACCTTTGGATTCACTAGTGTTGTCCTCTAACCATGAAACTCTCATGGTTTGCATCATCTTGGATAACAAACCTTGGATATATTCAAATCCTGAAGTTTTACCGATATAAACAGCGGCCCAATTTCTTTGGTTAAAAGCACCTCTTTCCAATGAATCATCCTTCATTACAATGTCACCAGCTTCAAAGATCTTGATTGGTAAAGTATGTTTTCTATTCTCCTTTACAGTTTTCAAAATACCTGGAAGTAAAGTGGTTCTAACAACTTGATATTCTATTGTCTTTGGATTTTCCAACTTGACAGCAACGGTTCCATCATCCTCTTGTCTTAAAAATTTGAAATTCTCATCATGTGAACACAAGGTCAATGGCATCACTTCTAACCAACCCAGTTGAGCACTAGCAGTTCTCAAAATATCACTCACCTTGTTGATTGGTAATGCTTTACTTTCCAAATATTTGATATCGATTTTAGAAGTTGGTAATTTGTTATAACCATAAGCGATAGCAGCATCTTCCATGATATCACATGGATGTAATATATCGGATCTAGTGATTGGAATAGCAACATCTATCAAATCACCCTCATGACCGGTAACTTTCAATGACATTTTGATCAACAATTTGGAAATGTCATCTATAGACAAGTCCAAACCTAAACAAGAGTTGATATACGCTTGCGAACATTTCATAGATCTTGGCTTCAAATTTGGTTCCACTCTTGATTCGTTATTATGTTCACTAATAATCTTAACAGGTTCCACTGTGAATGGTTCATCACAATATTTGGAGAACATAGCTACTAATTGATCGACAACAACTTCAGTTTTGGTCTTGTCTGTACCAGTGATATCCAAAAAGACGTTACGTGTCTCCAATGTAATTTTAGAGTGATCAGAGTTAATGATTGGTGGCATTGATCCCACAGTTCTATTACTATCCAAGATAACAGGATAAACTGGTGAATCCTTGATGATGTGTAAATATTTTCCCAAATTCTTATCCTTTTCATAAAAATCCATCATTTCTACTGCAGTCATTTCCTTGGTTTGATTCAATGGAACAAATGAAATCTCACTTGGTGGTAACAGCTCATATGTAAATGGAGGAGTTAATTTATCCAAATCATGTGTACCCATGGCTACTAAAGTTCTATTACGACACAAATTTGTATGCAATTTATCTTGTAAAGCAATGAATGAGTCATAACTTCTCTTTGTAAACTTGATGTTTCTCAAGATGGCACCAGCAGCATATGGACGAATTTCCAGTGTTGATGATTTGATAGTCATTGTAACTTTTGGTTCACACAAGTATCTGAAATTTGGTTGTTCTTTATTGGACAAGTATTCGTTCAACAGTTGAGCAATACCTTCGATACACAACATGTCATATCTGTTGGCTGGGATTTCAATCTTTAACTGTGGTCTTTCATCACCAACACATTCATCAGTGGTATCTTCATCCAACTCGATACCAAATTCAAAACACAATTCATCAAATTCAGTGTTGGTATAATTTTTACCCAACAAGTCGTACAAGTCTTGTTTATCTACTGCAATGGTAGGCATCTTTCAATTATATATATTTGTATTCCCTGATCCTCTCTACAGATATCTTTTCTATCTATTACCTGTGATTCATTCGTTGAAAATTTTTTAGCGGGCAAAATCCCAAAAAAAAAAATGTAGAAACCAATTTTTTAAAGAAAGAAAAAGATACAGCCAAAAAAAATTTGATCTATACACGACTAGATGATAACTAGTATAGGAGAAGCAAAAATTAAAAAGAAATATTATACACGGCCAGCTAGCTGTTGTTGTGGTTGCAGCAGATGTTGGTTTGAATTGGATGAAGAGATAATTGATAGCTTTGATTTTTTTCTCTTGATATATTGAATCCTTTTTCTCATCATCAGCTGGTCATCCGATGAAGGTTCATGATTTTGTGTCGTATTAATTTGTGTTTCCCCATCAGACAAGCATACCATCAATATATTCAAGTTTCCCAATAGATTGCGATGATCAACCACCTTCATTCCAATACTCTCTATCAATTGTTCCACATTTTTGTTCAATAACAAAATGGCATACTCAAATCTCTCAATATTGTGTAAATTGTTTATCCAAAGAGGAAACATTGTCATGCTCATCTGTGAAATTGGATCATTTATATATGAATGACTGCCAAACACCTCTATCGGATATCTTAAAGGAATTGATAAATAGACTGAAAGCAAATTGACCAATTGTGAAACCAAGTTTAAAACGAATGCTATTTCCAAAGAGCTATTTTTGGTCATATGAACTTTTTTAAATGGAAGCGATAAATGGTGATTTAATATCAAAAATTCGTTGGAATAAGTGTTAGTTTGGTAAATGGGGAATATTCCACCAAGAGATTTAACAAGATTTTTTTGTTGTAGTTGTAAATTTTGTTCCACAATTTTCAAATTTTTCAATGCATCTCCAAATAAAATTTTTGTCTCCTGTTTTACCTTTTTGGCATTCGCTATAATCATGGATAGCCTCTCCAAATTTAATTCACGTTCTTTTATATTAGCATTGAGTTTATTTATTTGTTGTTTAATACCAGCATTTGATGTACGGATTTGCAGTTGCTTTATCTCAAGAAGTTGGATCGAGTCTAATTTTTCCTTTCTCAGTTCTTGTTCCTTCAATAATAGCAAAATTTTTTGTGAAAGTGTAGCCTTATCCTGTTCAATATCTCTAATACAATATTGTAAGTTTTTAAGTATCATCAATTGGTCAAAAGATGAGGAAAATCGCCTTGTAGTGGTTCGTCTTTCATCAGATTCCCCACGAATAAGACGAATATGGCTATGTTGGTTGAAAGGACTGGGCACGGCGTAATAACCATCGGTCAACTCGACTATAATTGTGTTATCTTCTTTGAATTGTGATTCATTCATTTTTTCACCAATAAAGACTAACAGGGACAAGACAACATCACATTTTATGAAAAATTTCCAAGCACCAAATACATAACACCATAGCTTGATTCTAATGTTGTTCAAGTTACCGAATTTAGAGTTCAAAAGATCGAATTCTGTAAAATAAGGATTCATATCTCGATGTACGATTTCACTGATGTATATCACTTGATCCGTTGTGGAATCATGTAAGGAGATGAAGCTATCAACGATTCTCTGTTGATTAATTTTAAGTAAATCTTCCTGTTTCTCAAACAAGTCTTTTGTCCTAATTAAGTCTCTTCGTATTCCTTCGTTGCTAATACTTTCACTGTCACTAGTTGGAGGTATTGCCACTGAAATTTCAAGATCGTTAAAACTTGAATTCAAATCGGTAAAACTCTTTGCTTTGCCTTTTTCCAAAGATTTCTTAGATAAATGTTTTGATTGTGTCACAATTGGCAGTGTGAGACTTAGATTCAAATTGAAATAATGGACATTCCTCATATGACATAGTCGCCTCTAAATGATGATAAATGGGACAAATTGTTAGTGATGAAATAAAGTTTCATACCACATCAGTTAAATTATTCATACCTGATTCGGTCTCAAGAGATTGAAATTATCATCTCTGGGGAGCATAAATGACATCTTCTCATTTTCGTTAAGAGAAGAAGGTGTTGAATGCGATAACATCTGTCTAATTGGATGTTATATTTTCTTCTCTGAAATCAAAACCGTTGTACCGGAGTCAATAATAGGTGAATATACGATCTGTCGGGTTTGCCTAAATCTTTCTTTTATCTGACAGTTTTAGAGTTGATCTGTGTTTTGTTTTATTTTTTTTTAGTTCTGTTTTTTGTCTAGATTTAGTTTCAATACAAACAGAGAGCAGACCGGGTCTTTATTCAAATCTTGCCTGATAGAAAGAGATAATATACAAGAGGAGAACATCGAGTACTATGAAGGATTTCATCATCTGCCTCGCACACTTCTGTGAGATACATGGACCCACTTCTGTCATATGCACACAGTCATTCGACTCCATAGATGTACCGACAATATCATCGGCATACTCATCGAACTCAAACACAACATGTCTATCTTGTCAAATATTGTTGAAAGACTCCAATACCAACGGAATAATACGAACTGTGGACGGCGGAACAACTTATTTATCACAACAATACCCATCATCTCAATCTCGATACAAAGTGCTACGTCAGATGGTGATGAAATGTCTCAGTGTTGAGACAACGTATGACGATTTAAAGCCCATAATGTTTGGCTACTCCGATCTAGGATTTGCCATACTGATGTCATTTAAGATTAAAGATAACACAGCGAGAGGATCCGAGAGGAAATATGCATTATTGGTGTTGAGTGAAGATGAAAATGAATTGCTAAAATCCTGGAACTTGATAACGGTGAATTTGAATACTTTGATAAAGATAATCAAGGAAAACATCACCGAGTTGGAATTGAAACAGATAAATGATCTGAACAACAATGAGAGGTTTTATAGAAGAATATTGCCCAAGCCTAAGAACATGACAGAGTTGTTGGACGATGAAAAAATCTTTATCAAGATACACCTATGGGCAAGCAATTTGTTAAAACATTTGAAGACGAGTCATGATTGACAAAATACATAGAGAAAAGAAAAAAGAGGGAAAAGGCTAGATTAATTAGAGTAGAGAAATAAATTAAAAATATTTAAGAGATAAACGACATTGGATGGCTATATATGTCTAGATCAAGCTTTCTCGGGGTAATTTCTCAAGTCAAGTGTGACAGTTTCAGAGCTGTTCTCATCTTGATTCCTGTAGATACCTATTAAAGAATCACTTTTTTCAAATAATGAGTTCTTCAAACTGATGACAATGAATTGAAAGTTTTCGTTACAGTTGTTCTTGATATAGTTTGCCAACTTGTTAACATTTGAATTATCCAAAGCAGCATCTACTTCATCCAATACAAAAAATGGAGATGGATGATAAGAATGAATAGCAAATAATAACAGCAAAGCTGCAATCGATTTTTCTCCTCCGGATAATAACTCCATATCTCTAAATCTTTTCATTGGAGGCATTGCATGATATTTAAGTCCAGCATTGTACGGCTCATCCTCGTCTTCCAATGTTAAATACAGAGATCCACCCAATGGTGAAGCCGCTGATATAGTGAGTTCCTTATAAATGTCATTGATATTATGAGATATGTGTTCGAATGCCTCATTGAATCTGGTATATCTCTTTTGCTTCAACTCGTTGAACTTGTTGACAATTTTCTGCTCTTCTTGTCTCCTTTCTCTAAATAACCTTTCTATATCAGAAAGTTTGGCCTCAACTTCTCGAAGTCTTTCAATGGCTTTAGCATTTGGAGTTGATGAATCCAACTCTTCTTGTAAAGTATCAATTTTAGTTTGCAACTCTTTTTTTGTTTCATCAGATTTCTCTTTGTACTTGGCCGGTAATTCATTAAAGTCAACCTCGATTTTTCTAGCAAATTCCAACAACTTCTTCTCTTCTTCATCATCATCGGGCACAATATCAATAGGAACTTCATCAATACTACCAGAAATGACAGGAATTTGAATGTTCTCAATCTTACAATTCTTCAAAATCTGTAACTTATTATTAAGCTCCTTTAACAAGCTTTCATTGCTAGCTTCAATATTCGACTTGATAATGGCTATCTCAGACTTCAATTGCTCCAAGTTTGTAGTTGAAATGGAATTTTGTTTAGAACTTTCGTGATATTTCGAGTCGAATTTAGCTAAATCCTCCTTCAATATCTCCAACTCACTTTCAACAGTTTCAATGGATTCCATTTTTGCATTATATTCATCGTTCAAGTTATTTAATTTCTCTTCAAACTTGGTCCTATCGTTCGTTGTCTTGCTCATTCTTCTCATGGATTCTTGCATTCTTTCCCTTTCAAAAGATAATTTATTTTCCAACACACTAATCTGTTTCAAAAATTGTGTTCTTTGTTTATACTTTGCAGAATTCTTGAATGAGCTTTCGTATTCATTGATATTTACCAAACCATTCTCAATGCAAAAGTTACCGTAAATTTCTTCTTGAAGAACAGCTATTTTGGATTCCTGGTCGGTAACTTGTTGGGACTTAACCGCCACTTGTTCCTGTAACTCTTCAATCTTGGAACTTGTCATTTCAAGATTCTTTTTCTGGATATTGAAATGGCTCTCTTTGTCTTCCCATTCTCGCTGGATCTGAATTCTATTTCTCCTTATTTGATTTAAGTCCTCTTCCAAATTATCAATGTCATCCATCATTTTCTTCTCGGCAGACTCATTAGGAAGTTGGTTTTTCAAATCATCAATTTTCTTCATCAATTCTATTTTCAACTCTTGTAAACTATTCAATTCATTCTTATTAAATTTTCTACCCTCGTTGTTGGTTTTACCACCGGTCATCAAACCGGCTTTATGTATCAATGATCCGTCTAATGTAACAACTTTGACATCAATCTTACGCTCCCATCTTATTAACTTAGCAATGTTCATATCATCGCAGATCATCGAGTTTCCACACGAGTATTGAATAGCCCTTTCTAAATAGGGTTCATAGTCTAGACAGTCAATTGAGGGTCTTGCATTTTCATGAACTTGTCTCAAATAAGTGGCAGGTGGTTTGGAATCAACTGAATCCAATGGAATAAAAGTGGCCACACCGGCTCTCTGTTCTTTTAAATATTCAATGCATTTAGAAGCTACAGATAAATTGTCAACGATGATGGAATCGAAATTTTTACCCAATATGACTGAAACTGCCATTTCGTACTTCTTTTGAGTTGGTCTGCAAAGGTCGGATACCAAGCCTTTAACACCTGGAAATAACCTTTTCAAAGATGACACATTTTCACGTAATCTACGTTCTCTGTTTGATTCTCTTTGGTTGGCATTTAAATCATTAATCTGTATCAAGACTTCTTTCAACTTTGAGTTCAACTTGAATTCCTGATCCAAGAACGATTTCTTCAATTCTCTAAGCTTTGAAACTTCCAGCTTTATCACTTTTAATTTTTCCAATTTATCGTTCAAGTTTGTGGTTAACTCAAATAGTTGTTTATTCAAATCACTGACATTGTACTCCAATTTTTTCAGAATATCTGCTGTGGAGTTCTTAGTCGTCTCTGAGGTGGATAATTGATTGTCCAACAATTCCTTCTCATGGTTCAATTTGCTCAACACCTCTTCTTCTTCTGCACCACCTTGGATCAAAAATTTCTCCCTCAACTCTTGATATTTTTTCAAAGATTCTGGAGATAATTTGATTGAAGTTTGTTGCTGTATATTGCTTTCGAAAATGATTTTCGCCTCGGTCACTATTTTCAATTGACTTGATATATCTTCAATATTGGCATTCTGTCTTTCCACATCATTATTGATCTCCCTGATTCTAGCATCATAATCTCTAAGCTTATTCAATAAAAGTGATTTTTCAGTATTTATTGGGATCAATTCACGTTGCTTCTCTTCCAATTCAGAAGACTTCAATTTAATTCTTTTGTTATATTTGACCATACTCAATTGGTATTTGGCATATTCAGATGAAACTTTTTTAAATGCTGTCTCTTCCTCTTTCAAAGAACTTTTCAAAGACTTCAACTCCTTCTTCGAAGTGTGTAAGCTCCCATTTAACAAGTTTATCTTCTTGTCACTAAGGTATAGTTCATACAACTTAGATAATTTGACCAAGTTGGCTCTTTCCAGTAATTTTCTCTCAAAGGCCTCCAGCTCCAGGCATTGCTCTTTGTATTGTCTTAATTCCGTGTTTAGGGACCTCCTTGTAGAAAAGATTGACTTGGTTTGTTCACTTGCCAGTTCTTGTTCCTCTTGAAGTTGTTCAAATTCCTTCTTATATTCGATAGATCCACTGATTGTTTCTATAAGATTTGTCAAATCAGTCGAAGATTGTGAGGCTATTTGTTCTACATCTCCTTGGAAAACAAGGAAATTTCTGGCCTTGATCAAAATGTTCTCCTTTTTCAAAACAGTTGAGTATTCCAGAGCTGATACCACTCTGTTGTTAATTCTGTACTCACTGTTGCCACTTTTGGTGATTGTTCTTTTCAACTTCAATATCTCGCCATTGGATCGTTCGTATATGCACATTACGTAGGCCTTGGCGGGGTCACCACTCCGTGTTTGTAGTGAATTTCCATCAACATCATCATCATCATCATCATCATTCTCTGATTGAACATCTGATCCCTCACCACCACTTTTTGCCATGATCTTGCCCCGATATATTAAGTCCTTCAAATGGGAGGATCTGAGATGATTTGACCTCACCCCAAGAACAAAAGAGATGGCATCCATCATGTTTGACTTCCCCGATCCATTAGGCCCTATGATACTGGTGAAGAAGCTAGTACCGAATCCTACAGAAGTGGTTCCTCTATAAGATTTGAAGTTGTGCAATTCTAACCCCACAAGCCTACCCATTGTTAGAGGTCTAAATTGAGTCAGTTGTGTTATAAATGAATTTGTGTGTTTACTTAATCCAACTCCTCTCAATCTTGATGTTTCGTATCAATCTTGATGTATTAAAAAAAATTAATTTAAAAAAAGGAGACAGAGGACGCGTCTTGTTCCCAAGTCACGTGTTCTTTTTCAGCTGATTGATTAGAAAGAGGCAAAACAGTCGTTCTCAAAAAATCAAAACAAATATAACAGGGGCTGTTGAATGCAAAGGTGCATTTAAGCGAGGGACTAATTGATGCATATAGATAGATAGATAGAAAGAGATGATGATGGGGTTATCGTTTGATGAACTACTCCTTGTTGCAGTCCTGAAAAGACTATTAATCATCGGTAAAAGATGTCAGAGATTATAAATTATTACTTTTGGACTGTTAGTAATTAGCATGCAATAATTTCTAATACATCTGGTAATATATGTTGCATTTTACCACTTGAATTCTGTTTCTTTTTCTCGCAACGACTAACTAATCTTTGAATTACAGGGTCAAAACTCTATCTGATATGATTTTTTTAATTGTGTAAACCAGATATGGGAAGAGTTGATCCGACTTTAAATTGCTTTTTTTATTTTTGAAGTTCTCGACTATTTTAGAGAACAATACACATCTGTTAGTCTTTCATGTAGCTTTGATTGTATAATTTTTGAACCGATATAGGGCATGTAACGGCAAAATTATCAAGATATAACCTTTGAGATTACTATTACACTTAATGTTTACAAGTTGGTTGTGACAAAGTGCTCGCAATAGACGAAAGCCATTTGATAATTCTACCTATATATTGTCATAATACTAAAAGTATTATCTTCAAAATCCCATTAGAATTTTGTTCAAATTAGATGATAATAATTAATAAAGCTGGTGATAACGGAAATATACAGAAGCATGACTATGTTAAAACGGCGTTTTTCAGAAGATCTCTTGAAATCATTGAGAATAAGATTTGTACGATATCATTGTTATTCATGAAAGTTATGTGAACAATATATTGGTTATTCAATCTATACCTTTTTACTCAAAAAGAAATGGGTGTAAAAAAACCATAGACAAAAAACAATAGATAGATCAACTTTTGAATAGTAAGTAATAGATGGGAAAATACGGAACCTCCTGTTCCGATAATGAATCGTGATCTGGCCAGCACCAGTCGAATGGATCTCAAACTTAAATTTCATCCCAACGGTTGTTTAATTGATAGGAGTGTACACTACTTCTTTATCCCAAAATTTTTCTTTTTTCTCTAATAGAATCTAACTTTAAACTTTTTTCATTCAGCACAAATAAATCTCAGACACCACATACTGAGTTGATTTGGGAGTAGGCTGGACTGGACAGCTCTCTGTAGCTCTTTTTTTAGGATATGTTTGAGATCTTTGGTACTGAATGGATAAAATATTTGTCGAGAGAACAATAGTGGTTGGGATGAGAGAGATCAAATACTCAAAACTGTATTTGGATGTGCCTAGAACATATCTATCCATCTATGTATCTATGTATCTTAGAAGGCACAAAAGAAATCTAATCCTCATATTTTGTTTTCATTTCATTTGCGATTGTGAAAGAATGGATTTTTTGCAAATTTTTTGAGCGAACAAGTAAATTTTAAGGGATTATGGAGTCAGGCTGATAAAGATGTGAGATGCTAAGTTTAGATTCAGTTTTCGATTGAACAGACGCCATCTCTCATTTAAAGGGCCAGCCGTGAATATATCCATGTATCTATTTATCTGACAGAGATAATTATCATGTATGAAGGAGTTTTTCGCAAAAAAAAACGCTATATTTTTTTGTCAAAGGGGAGAACTAGACGCGTTTTTTGTTTGTTTGACAACGAAAACGTACAGGAAAACTTGCATAAATTACATGGATAACGAACGTATCATGTACGCTAAACGAAAATGTAAAAACATAACTCTCTCTCTCTCTATGACGACTACCTCAGCCATGTATGTATGGTGTCTTTCTTTTGGATTGTTGCATATATTGTCAACGGTACTAATTGAACTTCGTCAAACCCATGTTGTGTACCTGATTTTTCTTCCTTCTTCCAAGAGAGTGAAAAGAATATAAATACTGTTTCAAATCTGAAAGAGATCTTTTTCATAAATCTTATTTATCCATACAAAGACACACATTCTGTTATCTTCATATAGATAGTTGAACTAGAGAGATCTATCTTATTACCACTCATTCATTCATATATACGGTATAAGTTTCACTCATTTGATATATAAGCTATCTAGTTCTATATACCCCCCATCTTGCTATCACTCAAATATATATCTATATACATACATATATTAATCAATAATGAAGTTCACAAGTGTGTGTTTGTTGTCGATGCTGTGCTGCTTGGTAAGTGGTACCCCAATCGCTGTTGCTCACAAACATCACCAACACGCAAAGAGAGATGTCGAATTCGTCACTGCTCAAGTTTTCCAGACTGTTGTTGTACCACCTGTCGAATCGTCGACTCCATCAACAGAAATCAGTGTTGCACCAATCGAATCGTCGATCTCAACAACAGAAAGCAGTGTTGTTAACCCAACTTCACTGGAACCTTCAACTGGTGCTAGCAGTACCGTAGAAGGTTCATATTCAACTGCTACAGGAGCCGCAGGTGTTGCTTCCAATGGAGCCAAAGGTATCACATACTCTCCATACACAGTATCTGGATCATGTAAGAGTTCGACTGAAATCCAAAATGATATTAAAAAATTGACCGGTTTTCAAATCATCAGAATTTATGCTCCAGATTGTTCAGTTGTGGAAAATATTTTACAATCAAAAACTTCTTCACAAACGTTGTTTGCCGGTTTGTACAACATGGATTCTATTTCTGCTGATATCTCCACTCTTAAAGCTGCCATTGAAGGATATGGTTCATGGAGTGATGTCTCTACAGTTAGTGTTGGTAACGAATGGATTAATGCTGGTGTTCACACAATTTCTGAAGTTAGCGATGCTGTTTCCTCTGCAAGATCTTTGTTAACCCAAGCTGGTTACACTGGTCAAGTGGTGTCTGTTGATACCTTGGTTGCCGTTCAAAACAATCCATCTTTATGTGATATTTCAGATTATATCGCTGTTAATTGTCATCCATATTTTGCCAGCATCAATGCCGCCGACTCTGGACCATGGTTAGCACAACAGATCAGTGATGTTAAAGCCACATGTGGTGGATCCAAGGAAGTTATGATTACCGAATCAGGTTGGCCATCAGCTGGAAATACCCTTGGTTCATCTATTCCAAGTTTGAGCAATCAATACGATGCCATGAAAAGTATTGTCGATTCTTGTGGTAGTCAAGTGTTTGCATTCACAATGTACAATGATTACTGGAAAGATCCAGGACAATACGGAGTTGAGCAATCATGGGGTCTCTTTGGTGATTCCCCAGCCTAATACCACAGAGTCGTTTCTTCATACACGCATTTGCACATTTATCATTCATTTCGCTATAACAGATTTCTAGACATATATATATATATTTAGTTCATCATTGTAATTTCAGTTAGTTATGTATTTTTCTGAGTTTTTTTATGATATAACACATTTTTTTTAATCGTTTTACCTAAGCAAAATCTGTAGAGAAAGTAAATAAAAAAACAGAAAAAAAAAAAGAGACACACATCACACACGTAAACTGACAGATAGCATTTCCATTAAAAGTAAAATATATATAGGCACAACTGGAACTGGGAGCGAAACGATATGAATTCTATATATAATCATGCGGTAAAGCAATCAACCACAGTGAGGAAAGATTTGGAACTCTTTGAAAACAACATCACCAATACTCCTTTATCACTCATCGGCTCGTTAACTGCAACACTTTCCCAACTAGCAAAAACTATATCCGATTATGAAGAGTCGATAAATAAACAGTTTATGAACGATAAAGATTCAACAAAAAGGGAAAAGAATTTGAATAAATTAACAACTTTACAAACACAATTAAAAGAGTTTAAAACTTCATTTCAAATGTTCAAAAAAGAACGAGATTCAAATTTAGAAATTCAATCTAAACAACAACTTTTTGAGAGAAAGCCACCACTGGCGTCCGATAATCCATATAAGGATGCCCATGATCATAATCTACAACAGGAACAACGGCTACTGTATGAAGACGGTATGTTGAAAGAGCATGATCGGTTACGGTCAAGTAATCAACAATTGGATCATATCTTGGAAATGCTGTCGATGTCATATGAAAACATTGTATCTCAAAATGAATTTCTTTCAAACATTGGTGAGAAAATATCCAACAGTGCAATGAATTTGAGATTGTCCGGTTTAACTCTTTCTAATATTGAAAAAAAGATGAAACAAGACAAGTTTTTCTTCTATGGCGGTTGTGCTTTTGTATTAATAGTATTTATTTTAATTTTGAAATATCTTGGTTGAAATTGACATCCAACTAATAATAAATTTATATATCTTATTATACAAAATATGTATTTATTTATGTATGTACAGTAAAGCATCTAAACATGATACGAAAAATATCTATTTGGGAGAATAATAAATAGCACTTGCGTCATGACCAGCATATATTTTCTGTTCAACGTTTTTAAGTGTTTTACCATTTGAATGTGTAAATTCAACAGAGTTCAATTGTAATCTATTATTAACCTCTTGATATTTCTTTTCTTTCAAATTCTTATTACTGTCATCTTTATTATCCCGGACATCATTGGTATTATCACCACCTTCAGTGGTTGAATTTGGTTCCACTAACTTTGGAATGTTTGAAGGAGTAGAAGACTTAATCCTCTTACCATTACCCAATTGATAAAATTCATTATCACCAAAAGTCAAAACATCGTTATTATCTAATGTAACGATAGAATGTTTATTACCAATTGACCAATCCTTGACGTTAATTGCTTGTAATTTTTGAGTTTCTTCGTTAAAATTAGTCAAATTCATCAAATTTTTAACCTTAATTGGATCACTTTGACAATGGACATAATGACCAATACCCAATTGACCATTTAAACATTTACCCCATCCAAGATGGAGTAAATTTTCCAGTGATTTAGGGATTTCAAATTGGGAAACATCCATATCGTTATTCTTGATATAATCTTCAAAAATATCATAAATGTTTGAAGATTGGAAAGTACCAAATGACGAATAACCACCAGCGCTTATATTAGTACAGTTTGGTAATTCATTTCTCTTGAAATATGAATTATTCATCTCAAGTTTCTTAGGAATGGCAATAATTTCAGTGTTATAATTGATTACATGACCAAGTGATCCAAAGGTATTGACACCCCATGACCAAACGTTACCAAACTCATCAAGTACCAAATTATGATAATCACCACTGGCAATAGATGTGAAATTTCTCTTTCTTATATGAGTTGGATCTTTAGAGTCGGCATAGTAATTCAAGTTGGTCAATTCAATTAATTGATTTGGTTCCGGTGGGGAATCAAATTGGGAATACATTGGTAATCCGAATTGTCCATAACTTTTCTCCAGTTTAGTTAATCCTGTAGCCATGACATAAATCTTGTGATCGCTGGATAACAGTAATAAATGTTCATCACCTGTTTCAATCTTGTCGAATTTAACTTTATTACTCAGCCTTGCAAAATGTTCAGTACGTAATCCTAATAATTTCTTGTTTGTGACAAAACTTTCTTGTTTCTTGGAATCTTCAGGTAAATATATCAATTCTCCTTTCTTGTTTAAACAATAAATTACCCCATTACTCATTTTTACACTGGTCAAGTTTTGTCCCTTGAGACTGTACTCAGGATCAGAATTTCTTTTATAACCGTTCCCCCATTGGATCAAATTCCCCTTGGAGTCTATAGCACATGAAGATTTTTCCCCAATATTGACATCTTTTATCAATTTATCATCAAACCAGGAATTTCTCATGAAATGTGTCACTATCTTGATATTATCATTGATCAACTGTCTATTGTCATTATTTCCAACTACATACAAACCAACAACAGCAGATGAGTTTGGATTTGTAGGTACAAATGCCAGGACACGGGCCTTGGCCCTTTTCAGTTTTTCGGCAATATCCTCATAACTTTTTTCAAAACCTGACAAATCTTGTTCATGAAATAAATAGTATTTTATCTTGGCTTTATTTTGATATAATTCATAAGTACCAACAATACCACCGAGAGCAAGCAAACCCAAGATGACAGCCTTGACTCTTTCGATCATCTCCAACCTTTTGTTCATTGTGCCCTCTGATTCTCTTGGGAAACCTTCAGTAGGATGTGGTTTGTATTCCTTCTCATTATCGATCAATTTTCTCTGCTTTGATTCTTCTTCTTGATGTTGATTGAGTAAAGGTGATCTTGTAGATATCGCTCTGGTGTTACGATAAGATAGTTGTAACAGCCTGGACAACCTCAGCTGTCTCTTGAGTGATTGGGCCAACACTCTTCGAGAGAACATCGTTTGTTTGTTTGTTTGTTCTTTTGGATAAATGTAATGAATATTACTAGCAATAACTGGAAAAAGCCTCTTCTGCTCATTTAATCTATTTTAGAAAGCCGGCCTATTATTTTGTCAGTAATAATAATCAAAAAAAAAAAATTTGCTTTTTCTTTGGTGCTCTCTGCTTTAACTCCTTTCTTTTCTTTGTAGATGAAAGAACAAGAAAGTTTATCATTAAAGAAATGGAGAAGAGAAAGCAGTACTGCTACTTGTTCATTCGCCTCATATCGCCAGTTACTGTTTACATGTTAAAAGCAATTCTCTTTTAACAAAAAGAACTTCGTAGATTAGATAGATAGATGTCTAATGTATGTGTGGTATTGGGTTCTTCTATATATCGATCTACTAAGGGGATTTCGTTTCAAAAACAAGAGTAGATGCTAGAACATCTTATGTAATGTAGTCTAAATTTCTGTATTGTTGTAAGCAATGGTTCTTCTTCATATGTGGATCACACTACCTTCATCCCATCAATCTCATCTCATCAATTCATTACTACAATCAAATTGTTTCTTTTGAAGGGCGCAAAAAAAAAAAAAAAAAAAAAAAAAAAAAAAAAAAAAATTTTATTTTTCAGAAAACACAGATTCTATCGATAAGGTATAATATTTATATAGTCAGTCATTCAGTCAGTCAGTCAGCCACTGTCACATACAACCACTCATTTTCAACATCCAATATTTAACAACCATTCAGTCCTTATTCAAATCACTAGTTTCTCACATTTCTAAAATGACTGTAGGGTCTGAGGCACCTGTTACTTCTGCTGTAACAACTTCTACCACCACCACCATGAAGATGGTAGGGCGTGAACTTTTTAAACATATAGGAAGTCCCACTAAGATTGTTGCTCCCATGGTGGATCAATCTGAGTTGGCTTGGAGAATCTTATCAAGACGGTATGGTGCAACATTATGTTATACCCCAATGTTACATCTGCGGTTGTTTGCCACGGATCCCAAGTATAAGGACAGAATGTGGGACGATAAATGTGATGGGAATCCGGAATTAGATAGACCTTTGGTTGCCCAATTCTGTGCCAACGATGCGGATTTTTTACTCAGTGCTGCGAAAAAAATTCAACATCAAGTTGATGCTATTGATTTAAATTTGGGATGTCCTCAAGGAATTGCTAGAAAGGGAAATTATGGAGCATTTTTAATGGATGATTGGGATTTGGTTCATAAATTGATAAAGACGTTGCATGAAAATTTGGATGTTCCAGTGACACTGAAGATAAGGGTATATGAAGATTGGGATAAGTCGTTGCAATATGCCAAGATGTGCCTCGATGCCGGTGCTCAGTTTTTAACGATCCATGGTAGAACTAGAGAGATGAAGGGACAAAAAACTGGATTGGCCAATTGGGGAGTTTTGAAATTCTTGAGAGAAAATTTGCCAGAAGGGACAGTTTTTTTCAGTAATGGTAATATATTGTACCCTGAAGACGTTGAAAGATGTCTTGCAGAAGTTGGATGTGATGGTGTCATGTCTGCAGAGGGGAATTTATATAACCCTGGTGTATTTTGGACAGAGACAAATGATGTTGAAAAACAATATCCAAGAGTGGATAAATTGACAAGAGAGTATTTTGAAATATTAAAACTGCATCCAACTTTGGCCTCTAGGCATGGATTCAAGAATCATCTTTTCAAATATTTGAGACAATTCTTACCAAAACATACAGATATAAGAACCCAAATAGCCCAATTACATTCCAATGCAGATCTTGAGAAATTCGAAGAGATAGTGGTGAGAATTGAAAAAATAGTGGAAGAAATTTATGCCAAACCTGATATCCAAGAGTTGGATAAGATCATCACTGGGGCAAAACAGAGTTGGGGTGGTTCGTACAAGACGGTTCCATATTGGAGATGTCAACCTTGTTTCCGTACTGTCAATGGAGTAGATGGTAAGGAGTTGGCTGTTGGAGAGTTGCTGAAAGTGGCTCTGAATATTGAAGAGAATTTGGGAAAGAATAAAAAGAGAAGAAGGGATCTGGATGATGATGACGCGGTTGTTGTTGTTGTTGATCAAAAGAGACAACAGTAAATTGAAATTGCCAAAAGAGGAAATATCTCCTAATCGGGGTATGTAATGGCATGCGTTTATTTCTTTCTTTAATTTCTTCTCCCTTGATATCCGAGAAGAAGGGAAAAAAAGCAAAAGCAAAATACAGAAAAAAAAAAAAAATGTAGAATAATAATTTGTAAGAAGAGTTAAGGCATGTAGGAGAAATTTCAATAATTTATTGGCCGTTCTATATCATTTAACCAAAACTTATTCCATTCGCCGTTTATTTACTTGTTATAATTATCTACTCTACTCACTATCAGGTCTGCTCCCTACTTATTATAGAACCCCAGAGAAACAGAAATAGACTATGAGTGAAGCATCTGAGCAGTTGCGGGACCAATATCTGCCTGATGATGCCGAAGACACCGATAATGAGGTTCTGGAACCATTATTATCTAGAATGTCTTCCCATGAAATGATACCAACTAGTTCCAACAAGTCATCCATAGCAGAGATACCAACTGGATCGATAATCAATAGACATAAATATAAAAAATTCTGGCTGTATACCGTTGTTGGATTCATTTTCATCGGTATTATCAATTTGATTTTTTTGCCGAGAACTTCATTGAGCAGAGATTTAAGACGTATACATGGTACCAAATTGACCTCCTCGGAGATCAAGAGGATTTATTTGGAATCCTTATCTACAGAGAATAACGCGAGAGAGTTTCTAAAGAAGTATACTTTTGAACCACATTTGGCCGGTCAAGGTTTTGACTTGGTTAAATTTACCGAAAAGAAATTTAAAGAATTTGGTTTAAAAACTCATATTGAAAGGTTTGAAGTTTGGCTCAATAGACCAGTCAACAGCTCTTTAAAAATGATGGATATCAATGGTAACGTGATTTACAATGCCAGTTTAAAAGAGGATGTCATTGCCATTGACGAAACCACACTGTACAATAATTCAATTCCTCTGTTTCATGGCTATTCGGCAAAT
The DNA here is from genome assembly GCA_030567715.1 of Nakazawaea wyomingensis. Classification (NCBI taxonomy): domain Eukaryota; kingdom Fungi; phylum Ascomycota; class Pichiomycetes; order Alaninales; family Pachysolenaceae; genus Nakazawaea; species Nakazawaea wyomingensis. The sequence goes on from JAJLSQ010000029.1 coordinate 39,970, forward strand.
GGGAACGTTACAGCTAAATTCGTATATGCTAACTATGGAATGAAGGAGGATTTTGAATTGTTGAAGAAGAATGGTGTCAATGTCAATGGATCCATTTGTATCATGAGATATGAGAAAATCTTCAGAGGTTTGAAAGTGAAACATGCAGAGATGAACGGATGTGTCGGTGCCATCTTGTATACTGACCCCTTTGATGATGGAGAAATCACAGTGAAGAATGGGTATCAGCTGTACCCTGATGGACCTGCTAGAAATCCATCCTCAATTCAAAGAGGCTCAGTGGAATATTTCACAGATTATCCTGGAGACCCAACAACCCCTGGTTATGGTAGTGTCTCAGGGGCCAAGAGAGTACCAGCCACAGGTAGAGTTCCTAATATCCCATCTATTCCAATAAGTTCTAGAGAGATTGAACCAATATTAAAACAGTTGATTGGTAAAGGACCTAGATTAGGTTGGGAAGGTGATATCGATTTCGATTATTCTGTGGGTCCAAGTAGTCTAGAGTTAAATTTGTTCAATTTACAAGATTATCAAATCACTCCTATTTGGAACGTTGTTGGGGAGATCAAAGGGATAATACCTGGTGAAGAGATAATTATTGGAAATCATAGAGACTCTTGGGTTGTTGGTGGTGCTGGGGATCCAAATTCCGGTTCTCTGTCCATGTTGGAAACTATTAGAGGATTCTCTAAATTGTTGAAGTTGGGTTACAAACCGTTGAGGACTATTAAATTCATGTCATTAGATGGTGAAGAATATGCAATGTTGGGATCGACAGAATTTGGTGAAACCCATGCAAAAGAGTTAAAACTGAAAACTGTTGCATATTTGAATTTGGATTCAAGTGTCTTGGGTTCATATTTCACCGTCAATAGTAACCCATTGTTAAACGACTTGATCCATAAAGTTTCCAAACAAACTCCATACATCTACGATGAAGATCCAACTTATTCGTTACATAAGCTGTGGAATTTACAAGATAATGCCACTATTGCATTCCCAGGATCAGGAACTGATTATGCAGTATTCCAAAACCATTTGGGTATACCAATCATCAATATGGAATTTGCCCATGGACCAACAGATCCAGTTTATCATTATCATTCCAATTACGATTCTTTCTATTGGATGGATAATTTTGTCGATCCAGATTATAAACTTCATAATTGTATGTCGAAATTCTTGGGATTATTGATCTTATCTTTGAGTGAGACGGAAGTTTTACCAATGAGTTCATCGTATTACTCCACTAGTATTAAGAAATATTACGATTCTATGATTAATGAGATACCACATAGTTGGTACAATGTGCACGTTGAAGATTCTTTATTGAAGGATAAATCTACAAGAAAACTGTTGTACAAGTTGGACGATGACGAACCACCAACTTTCAAAAACTTGATGACTTTATTCGAGGAGAAATTACTAAGCATGATCAAAACCACTGAAGAATTTGATATCTATGTGGAAAATTTACAAATTGATATGTTACAAGATTATGCCTGGTTTAAATATTATCTCAAATTTAAATTAGCTGTGGAAGCTAAATTGGCCAATTATAAATTATCTCATTTGGATAGATTGTTCTTGGATGAAGAATCCTTGGTTGATAGAGAATGGATGTTACATACCATCTTTGCCCCACATAGAGATTTAGGTTACACTGGGGATGTATTACCGGGATTCCATGAACTGTTGATGAGAAAAGATTTTGATGATGCTGTTAAATGGCTTGGGATATTGATTAAAAAATTTGAAGTTGTTGAAAAACAGTTGAGTTGATGTGAATTATATAATAATATTTTTTATTATCTTGGTTCTGGATTTATTTAATGTTATTGTTGTTGTTTTATGCTAAAAAGTGTTTTATGTTATGTTGTATTTTTAATGAATAAATCTATTTATATATATAGTTATAGTTAGTTAAATAGATAAGAAGAGCTTTATTTTTGATTGTGAAAACACAAAACAAGACAGAAAAATATATAATTACTTTAACAGGAAGTCTACACTTTCTTCTTTAATTTTTTTTTAGTGGGGAATTCTAGAATTTTTTTTTTTTTGGCCAACGATTTATGCAATTTTATAAAGATATATACTTATTTCGTTTGAATTAGAAAAATTCAATTGAAAAAACAATCAATCAACAAATAAATCAAATCAACCATGTTTTCTAGAACTGCTATTCGTTCATTCTCTTCTTCATCTTCTGTCTTGGGTAAGAAAGTTTTCTTTGAAACTGCTATTGATGGTGCCAAACAACCAAAAATTGTATTTGAATTATACGATGAAGTTGTCCCAAAAACTGCTGAGAATTTTAGAGCATTATGTACTGGTGAAAAGGGTTTTGGTTATAAAGGTACTGTCTTTCATAGAGTCATTCCACAATTCATGTTACAAGGTGGTGATACTGATCATCTGAATGGATATGGTGGTAAATCCATTTACGGATCCAAATTTGCCGATGAAAATTTTACAAAGAGACATGATAAACCATATTTATTATCTATGGCCAATTCGGGACCAAATTCCAATGGCTCCCAATTCTTCATCACTACTGTCGCTACTCCATGGTTAGATGGTCATCATGTTGTCTTTGGTGAAGTTGTTGAAGGTAGTGATGTTGTTGATCTGATTGAAAAACAAGGTTCTCAATCTGGTGCCACCAAACAAAAGATTGAGATTGTTGATAGTGGTGAAGTAAAGGCTTAATTTTGAGTAATAATTTAAAAAATTTTACCAAAATATCCATAATTAATCAACAATGAATTAATTTGTCATGGCTTGATCAACTCTGTTTATCCTGTAAATACTTTTATATATATAGCAGTCAATTGAGCTTGATGACAAAAAGAAAAAAAAAACATTAATATAAGGATAATTATGTCACAGCGACAACCAGCATGTAAACTGATTTTCATTCTACACTTGAAGTTCCTGGCATGTGTGTATCTATCTGATTTCTTTGTAAATGCAAGTGTTGATTTTTTTAAACTGCTGTGGTTAAAAAAAGTCGTAAGGGTTTCATCATTTCAACTGAAAATACTCTTAATATAGCTTATCTAGCCCATTTTACTAATGAGTTTGGTCTCTGGTTAAATTCTACATATTTCAAGTCATATCTATATGTAAAAAAATTTATATATACATATATATATTGTGGGTGTACAAGTCGGTTGTTCGGTCCTACCGGAGAGATGGTTCAATAAATGGTTTATGTGGACAGGATGATGGACCCGCATACAGCCAAGGCTCTGTCAAGCTAGTGTAAGAGTTGTGTATGAAGATGGAATAATTGGGGTCTTGTCATCATTTTTATATCCAAGTCAAGTTTGTCTCTGTAGTTTGAATTTATCAATTAACTAACTAGTTGAATAGACCTGAAACAGAGAATAAATGCTTCAATAATAGTAAATAGTCTTGTGTGTATATATGCACGTCTTACCCGATTTGAACATCATGCTAAAATAAGAAAGCGCTCATACTGTGCTCTCATTATTATTCGTTCCATCGTCGTATAGACAGAAAGAAAGAGAGAGAGAGAAAGTGACACGGGTGTATTAATTAATTAATTAATTAACTAATTAGTTAGTCCCTGCCTATATTACTACAATCGCGTCTATTTTTTTTTTTTCGTATTTTGTTTTGGTGTCTACCTGTTTGTTTTTTTGTTTGTTTGTTTAGAATGTGCGGTGGCAGAAAGAGAAAAAAAAAATATTTTTTCTTCACGTTGAAACAAAACTTGATGAGTGAGTGAGTTTGAGTTTGAGTGGGAGATTGTTGGACAGCAGCACAATTCTGTTTATTTATATTTTATTTCGATTTCCATTTTTATTATATGTTTTTAACCTCAACTAAGTAGAACAATAAAGCAAAAATGTCTTCATTCGCAGATAGAGAACAACCAGATACTTTAGTATTATTCGATGTCGATGGTACTTTAACCCCAGCCAGATTAGAAGTTTCAGATGAGATGAGACAAACCTTGAAAGACTTGAGAAAGAAAGTGGTTATTGGATTTGTTGGTGGTTCTGATTTATCCAAACAAGTTGAACAATTAGGTGATACCGTATTAGATGATTTTGATTACTGTTTCAGTGAAAATGGTTTAACCGCTTATAAACAAGGTAAGAAATTAGCTTCTCAATCTTTTATTGAATGGATTGGTGATACCAAATATAATGAATTAGTTGTATTTATCTTGAAATATTTATCAGAGATTGAACTTCCAGTTAGACGTGGTACTTTTATCGAATTCAGAAATGGTATGATCAACGTCTCACCAGTTGGTAGAAATGCTTCAACACAGGAGAGAAATGATTATGAAAAATTCGATAAGGAAACAGGTGTAAGAACAAAGATGGTTGAAGCCTTGAAGAAAAATTTCCCTGATTTGGCCTTAACTTACTCTATTGGTGGTCAAATTTCATTCGATGTTTTCCCAACCGGTTGGGATAAGACTTATTGTTTACAACACGTTGAAAAGGAAGGTTTTAAAAACATTCATTTCTTTGGTGATAAATCTTATAAAGGTGGTAATGATTATGAAATTTATGAAGATAAGAGAACAATTGGTCATGCCGTTAACTCTCCAGATGATACCATTAGAATCTTGAAAGAAACTTTTAACTTGTAATTATATTATCACAAGTTATAACTTTTGTAGCCACTTTTTGTCATACCACATAATACATTACATATATACAATAGATTGTGTTTTTTTTTTTTTTTTGTGTATTTCTCATAAATTATTACTATATATATAAATATACATAGAATATACCCATTAAAATTAAATAAAATTTCCGTAAATAAACTAAAACTAAAAAAAACTAAGCTTCCATTTCGATTTCTCCCTCCATCTTTACAGTTTCCTGTACTGTCACTTGTTCTTGCTCTGTTTTCGTATTATTACTATCATCATCAACTAATCCCAATCTAATATCGTTTAAATCATCTTTCAACTTCAATTCCAGTATTTGTTTATCCCCCAACATCTCCTTTTCCAATTCAAGTCTCTGCAGATCCTTCACCTTGTATTCTTCCACTCTTTGCATGAACAATTGTAAACTTACACCACTTGCGGCATCACTTTCTAATTGAGTATAAGGTCTCAGTTTCAACTCTTTTACTCTTCTCTTATGAACTTTATGTTTCAAATGTCCAGCCAATGCAACACGAGTTTCAAAATATTTGGCACAATGTATACAGTAATATTGACCTAAACCTGGTTTGGTTTCATCTAAAGGTTGATTTTTCAATTTTTCAATGGATTCTGGAGTCGAGAGGTCGTTGAATATGAGATCGAGATCTCTTGTTCTTCTCTTTGTCTTGTATTTCATAACTGATAGTCTCCCCATCTTGTCTGTTGTTCGTGTATATTGGTATGTATGCAAGTAGGTGTAATAATATAGATAGATAATTTTTGATATCTGCAAAATTTGATGCGATTTGATATTTTTTTTTTTTTTTAATATAAAATTTTTTTTATTTTTATTTTTCTTCTTGCTCCTTTTCTTCTCTTTTAGGAAGAAGATGAAATTTTTTTTTTCTTTTTTTTTTCATTAGCAATTGGGCCTTATCAGGCCAAATCAGGAAGTTGAGGGTTGTTTATATCTCAATCTGGGGCTTCCCAGAAGTGGACTGCCTATTTGGGGTTTTAGTATATATACAGACTACTATTATTTTTTTCTTTTTTCCCATTTTCTTATTGGCACGTCATAAAATGATAATCGTTGACAGAGCTTCAGAAATAGCAGTCACACATTTCCCAAATGCGCATGCCCGAATCAGAATATTCTATATCAGTGCACTACCATAACGATTACTAATTATGCTCGAGATTTTGCTCTGAGTGGCACTGGGTGACTGAAAAAAATAGATAGATATTTTTTTTCTTATTTACTTTGTTACAATTCTTACCAAGTAATATCATCTAATTAATCAACTAAACAGGTATGTTCAAACTACTCCCTACTGTTTTCTGAATCATCTGTATTTATCATCAACTGTGGTTATGTCCTTGCCGTTCCAAGAATGCCGTTTTCCCCGATTCTCAGATTCAATCATTCAATTAATCAATTAAAAATATACTTTCAACTTCTGTATTAATAATCAATCAGCAACTCCCGAATATACATTTATTTATCAAGTGGCAAAATAATAATTTCAAATTGTATAAAAGAAATGGCGAATCGCATGTCATGAATACGTTCTTAAGGAAGGATCAGAAACGGAATAACAGTATCGTCAATTTTAAAAACACAATACTAACTCTTTTTTCATTCCACAGATAATCAAAAATGGCTAGAAGACCAGCTAGATGTTACAGATACTGTAAGAACAAGCCTTTCCCAAAATCCAGATATAACCGTGGTGTCCCAGATGCCAAGATCAGAATTTATGATTTAGGTAGAAAGAAGGCTTCTGTCGATGATTTCCCATTATGTATCCATTTGGTTTCTAACGAGATGGAACAATTATCATCTGAAGCTTTAGAAGCTGCTCGTATCTGTGCCAACAAATATATCACCACTGTCTCCGGTAGAGAATCATTCCACTTGAGAATCAGAGTCCACCCATTCCACGTTTTACGTATCAACAAGATGTTGTCATGTGCCGGTGCCGATAGATTGCAACAAGGTATGAGAGGTGCTTGGGGTAAACCACATGGTTTAGCTGCTCGTGTTAACATTGGTCAAATTATTGCCTCTGTTAGAACCAAGGACAGTAACAAAGATGTCTGTATCGAAGGTTTGAGAAGAGCTAGATACAAGTTCCCAGGTCAACAAAAGATTATTATCTCCAAGAAATGGGGTTTCACCAACTTGGACAGAGATGAATACGTTGCCAAGAGAAACAATGGTGAAGTTAAAGATGATGGTGCCTTTGTCAAATTTTTGTCAAGAAAGGGTCCTTTGGAACAAAACTTGAAGGCTTTCCCAGACTTCCAATACGAAGAAGCCACTGCTTAAGCATTTTTAAATAAAATAAATAAATAAAAAAAAAGAAGATTTAAATTTATTATTTATCAACTAATTAATTAAATTTTAAATTTTAAAATTATTTTAATCATTTGTAATTTATCAAATCCATTGGCCAATGTTTTCTAATTATCCAATAATCCATTTTGAAGGAATTGAAATATCTTTTTATTTGTGAATTTCAACTGGATGGAAATTCTATGAATGCCAATTTATAACATGGGAGATTAGGATGTTTTACTCTAAAACTACAATCCTACCCTTTAGAAACTGGTCTAATTTGTGGAGATGAAAACAAGTACACCATCACTATAGAAAAACGGAGAGCAGTTCTTTACATATAAACCACGAAATTTAGTTACTAGTGTGGTCAAGACATTGCCCCTGTCAGAAAAGAGGACGATAATCTTGTATCGAAAGGGTTTAGAATAAATAGATACACAAGTTCTCTGGTAAACAGGTTTGGCTTACCAATGAAGAGTAATGATTGATTCAAAGACAATAGCGATTTTGTTATATCTTCTTCATGTCGAAAAAACGAGTCTCTCTGTACTGTCTATCACGCAGTAAATGAAAATGTCAACGTAAACAGATAAATGAATTGCACGAAAAATAACCTGCATTGAATCAAAAATATATATAGAACGCGTTAAAAGAAAAAAATATCAAAAAAATCATATACACGTAATCGAACGCTATAGTGGTGCTTATATGTCTCAACAATTTGAAAACTATACAGTTGGAATTGCTGCACCTGTTAGAGTGGGAGAGACAAATGGTGAAAAGGTGGTTCGTCTTGAAGCAGAGCTCGAGAGACAACAGCAAGTATGGATGGCGGAAAACCAAGTGTTGATGGACCAAAACCAATTGTTGATGGATCACAACCAACTGTTGATGGCCCAAAACCAACTGATGAGATTTCACCTTGATTCAATGGCTGCTGAATTTCATCATGTGATCCGGTAGAATCAAGGGCTAGTAGAAGAAAATCAAGCAATTGGACAACAGTTGATGGTCCTGAATTAGAGGATAGTTGAAGAAAATCAAGCAATTCATCAACAGTTGTTGGTCCTGAATCAAAGGATAGAGCTGCTGCAAGACAAACTTGATCAGTCGCATCGAAGTGAAGAAACGTTTGATGATGGGCCGTCTGATATTGGCAACATGATGTCAAATAGCTACGATGACTTCAATAACGAAAATGATCTGGGCTTTGGTGTTGAATTTGATGATAATTCAATAGGAGGAGAAGGTATCGAAAGCTTTCTGAGAGAACAAGTGGATGTGGAGAATGAAACTGTTGATGAGAATTCCTCTGACATTGAAACTGCTGAAGAAGACATTGCAGTCACAGAAGTGGTACCTTTTGTGGTTCGAAAAGTAACAGGCAGAGAGGAAGACTCTTTGACGCAGATGGATATGGATATTATTGAACAGACACCATCACTTTTTACGCTTTCAGAGAAATAGATATTGGGAGATGAGAAAGGATCATTTATTGCCCATATGGTGAAAGCTCAACATATTAGGGAAGGGAGATGCTTCCCTAATAGTGAGCTAGCCGGTGTATGGATAGCTCTCAAATTCGCTACACATGGCATTACTGCCATAAGAGGCAGCCGCCGCATATATAAAAATCTCAAGTATAAAAGTAGCAATGAGCAGCCAGTCGTTTCCTACAAATGTTCAAATTGTGGTAGATTTATCTGTGTACTTAGAGACTTTGTAACATTTTTTAAAATTACCAAGATGGAAAGCAATCACATATGTGACAATGAAAATGTACTTACTCAAACGAGACAATTACTTGCTCGAAGTGGCAATCGCAGAGGCAGAGATATAAGCCGTTTAGACCAAATCTCTCGATTGGGTAGTTCAAAAGATATAAGGTATGGATTCTTGGTTAATAAAATACGGAATAATTTTTATAAACCGCTTATTCAAGCCTTAGTATTTGTATGTGCGGAGATCTTGCAGATACTTAATGTTTATGGTTCAGGGATTGAAGGGTTGTGTCGTCTGGCATTCAGATATATGATTTCTTGTCGTGAACAGCGTTTTAATGAAATCAAAGAGTCATGTGGAATTACACCAGAAGTGTATTCTTCGTTTGAAAATACGTTTCAAAAACTGTTCCATAGTCTGTTCAAACAATCCAACTACAGCGATGGTCAGAAGAATGAAGAGGCTGTACGGAATCTCGTTGGTTTGTGTTTTTCTGATACAAAATTTTACATTGGTTTAAAAGTGGAGAATCTTCAGACTAGGGAGGCAGTATTGTATCGTACTTATGGTACTGATCCTCGTAGACCAGAGACTATTGGAGTACACCCACTGACTGATGCTGATGTTGAACCTCAAAGTGATGAGGGACCTGATGATATGGATATTGAAGCTGAACAGTCGGAAACAGGTCCAGATGAGTCAGGTGATGCTGTTGTTGACGAAGAACTATTAGAGGATTTACCATACCAGGATGCTTTAGACATGTCGGATGAGGTAGATAATGTGGTAGAAATCACACCTTTGAGTCGCACGCAATTTGAACCGTATACCCGTAAAATACCAAAGCTGGAAATAAGCATTGTCGACAAGGAAACCTTCGTGGATGTTTTAGGTTCTTCTGATTCAATCAATGGATATTTTTTCACATCAAAAGCTCTAATCCAATTGTTGAAAGCTAGGTTAATATTGCCTGTTTTATTCATTGATGTTTGTCAGTTGAGGACAGCGTCGACTGTAAGGGGTCAAAGGCAGTGTCTCTTGAATATAGTCGTTCAGACGTCTTCTTACAAAATTTTGGGGATCGCTCATGCTTTGGTCCCTGTTGAGAGCAAATCAGGATATTGCTTTTTCCTTCGAGAGTTTAAAAGGTGCTGCTTATTAGAGGGTGTCTCATTAGAAGGTTATCGTATAATCAGTGACGGTGACAATGGAATAGCCTCGCTGGTACGTGACATTTTGCCATCCCTAACTCACGGGAGTTGCTCTGTGCACATTGCAAGAAATTTAAAGAAAATACATAAAAGAGTCATTCCAGCATTTTGGCTGGGATTTCATAGCAACTCCCCAGATGCCGTGCAACACTTACAAGATGAGATACAGTTGTTAAGTCACCAAAATGACACAACTAGAACCCTACTACAAAGTCCAGAGGTTGTCTGCAAATCGCTAAAAGAGATCTCCGTCACTTACGACCTTCATTGTTCAAATCTGGTAGAGATTTATCACCTGATGATTTTTCGAATACGCTAGTTGGATATTTCTTCCGTCGTCGCTGAGATTCTCAATTTTGATTTGAACAAAATAAATGATGCGATCAATTCAACCTTGAACGACCAGAAAATGCTCACGAGCAGTTGCAATCTGCTCTTATCCGCTTCTCTATACTTAAGCAGTTTCATGACTTTATCTGCTGGTGAGGTGACATCTCCTCCAGGTTTTGAAAAAAAATTGGTAACAGTTGAAACAGAATTAGCAAAATTCTTGGGTTATAATGATAATTGGGCAATTTCGAGGGACTCTCTTTTCAGAGAATTGGCTCTGCCACCGACAATTATCGATGGGGTTTGTTCTTGTGGATTCTTTAAAACCTTCGGCGTTCCTTGTCCGCATGTTTTAAAATATTTGAATCTAGAAATAGACTACAATAAAGTGGGCCTGGAATTGCTGTTGTCTTTTAATGAATGTAAGACTTCAAAATTTAACTCTTTAATATCAGATAAATTTTGAAGTGAGGCATTGAAAGCTGATTTGAAGCATTTGGGCCTCTTTCTCGAAGGTATTGATATACCGCAATTCAAGAGCACAGTGAAGAATGCCGGTGGCCAGATCGGAATGAGCATGGCTATCACAACTAAGCTGAAAAGAAATAAATTTAGAAAGGTGACTAACCTTCAGCGACAGCGTATAATGGAGCTGTATGCCTACAATTATAGTTCGCGATCATCGAATACACCTGCTTCTGTTCGCGAAGTATTTTTGGGCCTGCTGCGGACAAGGGCAGGATTGGAAGAGAGTTGGAATCTGAGTAATATTTAAATGGTTTCTGTTGTATACCCCTTCGTTTCTTACATTTTAGAAAAAACATTTGATCAAAAAAAAAGAAGCAAATCGTTCACAAACTCTTGCTTTCATATCAAGATATTTTTCAGTAGTCGCTCCACCGACAACGCTATCGCCATTGCTGTGACAAAAGAGCCTCCACCAAGAGACAATTTGTCACTACTGCTGTACTAGCCCGTAATATTTCTTTGATCACCCAATAGCAAAGGAGAGAGATTTTTAGAGATCGATCAAGCAATTTCCGAAGTTCAAATTAGGTCTATTTAAGTTCTTTTGATGTCAATTGTCATCTGGAAATGTTTTGTTAGATTTGGTATTATTACACCCCTAATAAATTGGGGATGTCTTCCTGATTTGTGGAGTCGCTATTTATTAAAATTTCATACTTATAACAGTATCGGAACTATTGTGGCTAAAAATGTGGACTATACTGGTGGGTCGAATGAAGTGCTACTGCTACAGACATAAGTGGTAATAGATTTCCTGCTCTTGTTGTCATCGACTGGAGAGACTGTCACTGTCAAATAACAAAGAAAGAATCTCTGTTCAATTTGCCAGTTTTGACAAAGTCGTTGACAAAGTCGTTGACAAAGTCGTTGACATATCATTGCTATTGAAGCTTTCCCGATGTTCAAATATGAGCCGTTTCCACTATTGGATAGCTGGTGGCTCAAAAAATGATGATGTTTTGTGGCAAATGTTAGAAGATTAAGGAAAATCTCGCTCCATTTGTCAAATTGATCTGTGGTTGCATTACCTGTACCTCAGATGCTTCGTTATTGTTGTGTATCCGTGTTGGATTGTGGATTGTTGGTGGTCGATGAATTGGTTTCTTTTTCCAACCTATGGGTCTTCAGAAACAACTTTATTTCACTAATGATGTAATATTCAGTCTTTTGCATTGGCTTTAAAGGTGTTCATGACTTTTGCAGATTACATTACTCAATAAATGTATAGGCTTCTTTTCGTCAATATACGTCCTTCTCCCCTCCTATTTTCTTTATCATGAGTAATATTTTAAGCTATACTTCTCGATTTTTTTAAGGTAGACCCATATATTTTTTTCAAGCAACAACCAAAGATGCCTATTTTCAAAAAAGCGCCCTAACTTATTTAAGTTTCGTTTTTCTTTTGAAATGTTTTTTAGGGGAACTTCTCTCATAAATGGTACTGATAATCATCGATATTATATTATATTATATTATATTAAAGAAATTTCAAAATAGAATACTGATACTGACAAGGGAATGAGGGATGTCAATGAGATTATAGACAGCGTCAATACAGTCAACACAGTTCACATAGAAAATTCAAAGTCAGATTTTGAAGAAGATGAAGAAGAAGAAGAAGCTATTAAAAGAATCTATGGAGAAAACACAGATTCAGATATTAAAGATGAAAATGACAAAATTATCATTCACCAAAAAACCACAACTGAGTCAAGCTCTTGATCTAAAAATAAGTTTTTAATATTTGAATGAATATTTTTCATTTGATTCTTTTTTTGCCAACAAATTGTTATCAAAATTTTGGTAAAAGGCTAGTCTTATTTTGAGGACAACTTATTCTAATTAATTGGCTTAAAAGTATGGTTAAGGAGAGTTGAAAGCAATCTTATCTTTGAAATGTAATATATATAAAATATAACCTATAATCTCTTAGTTAATTTGTGCTTTAATTTCAACCTATGTTTTTTTAAATCTGAAGTTTTATCCACCTCTTTTAAAGCTATATCGATAGGCAGAAACTATTAAAAGAACCTAATCCCGACATCAGTTGTGTCAAGCAGGATGGATAGGCTGATGATGAGATATAAGTAACGCCCCTATCTCCCCATAATTATATTTTTTATTTTCCTTATTTTAAGAGCATTTTACCAACATCATTGTAAAAAAAAGGTAAAAAAAATACGTGGAGAGAGAAAGAAGAGAGAGGAGGCGGCGATATACACATAAATATCTATACATACAATGAATAGGATAGGAATAATAATACCAAAGGCATCAACGCAATCACTGGCAAGGTTTTTCTGTACTTCGCCATATCGTCCGTTGAACTCCAACTTTGACACACAGAAATTTGTACAAGATTTGTCCAGCAATGGATTCACACCGAAGCAATCACAGACTGTGTTGAAAATAATATTATCATCTATCAACCAGTCATACGAGTTGTTTGGATCCAACTTGATCAACAAGGAGCAGTTATCCAAGGTTTCATACCAGCAGAAAGTGGACTTTGCCAAGCTTCGTGGGGAGTTGCAAAGTATTGACAAATCAGATTTTAATAGGATTAAGAACGAACATGAGTATTTGAAGAACGATTTGGAAAAAGTGAGGATCAAATTGAGAGAGGAGATTAATAAATCTTTGTCCTCTGTAAGGTTGGATTTAAATTTAGAAAAGGGAAGGATCAGAGAGGAATCATCGATACATGATTTGAAAATTAAAGAAACCGATACCAAGATTGACCAAGAGATTTCCAATATGAAGACTCAAATTGATAGTGTTAAGGCACAAGTTACACAATGGCTTATTGGAGTTTGCACGGGAACGTTTGCCTTGGTGTTGGCCTATGTAAGGTTAATGACTTGAACATATATTTTTTATTGGGGAAAATCTTAATCTATGCAAAATGTTTTTTTTTTTTTTTTGTAATAATCTATCTAATTTTATCTTACTTCTTAACTTTAGCTTTCTTCTTTCTCAAATCGATAACTTCAAATGGAAGTCTATCCTTAATGACAACGTGTCCCATTTTGATATCGTTATTCACCCTATTACAAGTGACATACAAGTTTTGTTCTTCATGAGGATGGAATCCAGTTCTATTACACCTAGATATCGTGGGTAATCCAGGTGGATCTGTTAATCGGAAACAACCAAAATCTCTTTGCTTAAACCTTTCATCGGGGGATAATACAATGGCAATCAGTTCGTTTAACATGATTTGATATGAATTTTGAGTGTGCAAATCCACTGAGGATAAGAAACATGATTGTGTAGGATGTGTATGGATCCAACCAAGGATGAATAACTCATATTTATCCACAGTGAGAAACAAATCTTCTTCATCCATAGTTTCACAACTATTTGCCGTGGAAATTTGTTCTGGAATCAATAGATGAGTGATGAAAAATGCATTTCTACTCAATTTTCCAGCCAATATCCCACATGTTTCCAATTTTTTAGATGTGTTTCTTTGAGAGATTTTCAAAAATTCTTTTTGTAAATCAGATGATACAAAAATTGTACGTAATGGTGAACCTCCTTCGGTGAAATTAACAGTCTTATGCTCAATGACACTACCACCTACATCGGCAGAAGCTTCTCCTTGATGTTGTCGCAGGGGAAGAGGAGGTGAGTTGCTCTGTAATAATGACGATGGTACGTTCTCTTTTGTGGGCAATTTTGGTGCATCATTGATCTTGGATGGGAATTCATACCGGAAATTATTATCATCCCTCATATTGTTATTAAAGTTGGGCAATGAAGGGTATTGAGGGAGGTCCGAGTTATCATTGAGATGATTGCCATTATTATGCCCCAGTATCGGTGTTTTCAAAGTCTGGAAAAATTGGTCATCATCATCATCATCATCATTTAAGTTGGTATTGTTATTATTCATGTTATCGTTATCATCTCTATATTTGTCATTATCGCTTTTATTTCTGGGTATAGAGACATCATTTGATTGATACAATCTTCTCTGTTGTAAATATTTCTCCTCTTGTAGCCTTTCGAAATTATCCGATTTCTTCTTCAGATCGAGGTAATCGTTATAATTTTTATCAATGATTTTTTTCAATTGATCAATCTCTTCCAATACAGGGTTAATTTTATTATGCAATATGGTATATTCTTTATAAATTTGACGTTCCATTGGCAATTGAGATTTCTTAAATGCCTTGACTTCGGGATGATGACTCAATTTGTTCAACATGATTTCACAGAACCTGATTTTCTGTTTATACGATTCACCAAAGTAATTCTGTCGTAGATAATTGTTCGAATTCACCAAGAGATAACTCAATGTACTTATCCACAATTTCAACTTGATGTTGTCCGAATAATTGTAGTTCTTTGCATCGGCAGACAAGTCTTTGACCGATGGTGGTGGTTGTGATGCCCTCATCTTTGATGATATGTATCGTATCCGTATCGTCTATCTATCAATCAATCTATCTATCTATCTATCTAGTTCTTTATTCTCTGTTTTTTTTTTTTTTTCCCTATTACACGCTGGATAATTTTATTATTATTTGCCCCCAGGTGTTAGTAAAAAGAAAAAGAGAAAGATAGAAACCGTTTTAAACATATATATATATATTACCCTACAAGATGAAACTTCGATTGAGATATGCCAATAAACAGGAAGTGATCGTGATCAACGATGACCTGTTGTTAATAGAATTATGCTCTCTCATTAACGAGAGAGCCGGTACAGATGACAATTTAGATAATCTTTCGATCAAATTCGGGTTTCCACCTCTGGATCTTACGATGACCGATAATGAAACTTCACCAATATCAGATCTAGGCATTCGTAATGGGGAGGTGTTGATCATCAACTACCCAAATACAAACACGATAACGAATAGTCCTACTGAACTGCCACTTCTTCTGCTGAGTGCTACTACTACTACTACTACTATAGCACCACCACTACAAAAATTGAATAATCCCAAGGGACTTCCTTTTATCGAAACTGAAACTGGTATTCTAACAATTCATAAGATCCCAGATGACAACAGTTGCCTTTTCCATTCCATAATTTATTCGACCAACAACGAAATGATGGTGAATGTACATGATCTTCGAACAGTGCTGGCCAATACTGTGAGGGAAAATGAAAATGGTACTTATAACGAGGCTGTTTTAGGGAAATCAATTTCACTGTATTGCGATTGGATCTTGAATCCACAACTGTGGGGTGGAGAAATAGAGTTGGATATCTTGTCTCGTTTTTTAAATGTTGAGATTATCACGGTAGATATTGAATCTCAACATGAATATCATTTCAACGAATCACTGACCCAATTTATCTTGTTGGCATATAGTGGGGTTCATTATGATTCAATCATATATCAACAAGGTTTAGATTTATCTAGTGATAATAAGATGGTTAGTAAATTTATCAAACATGATTTATTAACTTTTGAAATATTGGAGAATTATTCAGGGTTGGTCAATATGATGAATCTGATGGGTTATTTCACCAATACGGATAAGTTTAAGTTGAAATGTGGAGATTGTGGTAGACTGTTGGTTGGTGAGAAGGATGCATCGGAACATGCCAGCGAGACTGGTCATTTCAAATTCGAAGAATATACCTAGATTTATAAATATGATTTAATATATATATAAAAAATATATGAAAAAAAAAAAAAAAAAAAAAAAAAAAAAAAAAAAAAAAAAAAAAAAAAAAAAAAAAAAAAAAAAAACCACACCAAGAGAACACACAAACACATCTTTATATAAACATATATATATATGAATAGATAGATCTATCTAATCCAACTATATATATATATATGCACACATGTATACATGAATCTAAGATGTAAACAGTATTTAAAGAAAACAAAAGAAAGTGAATGAGTGAGTGGTCCTTTTGGTTAATTTGATTTAATTTTTTGTTTTTTTAAATGAATTTTTAAAAGAATCAACATCTATAACCTAAACTTGATAATTCAGATTTAACTTTATCTTCAGTTTGAATTTTCAAAATTTGAGTTTCTTCCAATACATCACCCATCAGTTTTTTATCCTTTAACAATTCAATAGCTCTTAATTTCTTCAACAATGATCTAATTTTTTTATCCTCTAAAGATTGAACACCACCATGAACAAGTGATTCAGAATTTTGTTCTTCCAACAGTGTTGATGATGTTGCCAGATTATCCTTATTATTATTATTATTATTGGTTGTTGGAGCTGGTGATGGTTCCTTTGATTCCTTCTTGTTAGCTCTCTTCTTTCTATTTTTGGCAGCACTTTTGGATTCAACAACAACAGTTGAGGATCCAGGTACAACTTTCGGTGTTGATCCAGGAATAATTCTTTGTTGTAAACCAGGTGGAGTTGACAAATTGTTATTGTTGTTACCTCTTGATTGTTGTTGTTGTAATTCTCTTTGATATAAACTTGATGAAGAATTTGAAATATTTGAAGAAGATGAAGATGCAGAATTTGAAGATCTTGCATGTGGTGGTCTATATGCACCAGCAGTTTTGGTCACCGTTGAATCAGTTTTTTTACTCTTCTTGGCCAAATATTCCACAGCACTTTGATGTGGTTCTGGTGACAGTTCTAATTTTTTCAAAGGTGGGAATTCAGATAATTCCTGTGGACGCCAATTAACTCCATATAATTCAGGAAATTCCTTGATGAATAACAATTTCCCAGATGCATGCCAAATTTTGACACAATTATCAACTCTTAACCTTGGAGAAGTTGTTGCTGTAAGTATAAAACGACCATCGGGGGACCATGAACAAACAGAAGTATTTGACAGTTCAAAAGTGGTCACTTTGGCAAATTTATCCTGTCTATCATAGATATCAACTGTACCTTGTAAATTTCCAAAACCGGCAACGAGAACAAATTTAGCATGTGGTGAAAACAGAATTGTATTTCTTGGCAGTGGTGGTAATGAATAAATTGAATTACCACGTGAATCGAAAAAAGTTGTAGCCAGAGGCATAAAACCATAAATGACACCAAATTCTCTTGAAGATGGACTCCATGAAATATCATGAATTGGACCTTCTTTATCCAAGGTAATTCTTTGATCAAATGAACCAACAATACCTAATAAATAAAGGGTTGTTTCACCATAATAAGATTTATTTGAAGAATCGACATCGGTACTTACCAAGGCAAGACATGAAGTTCCTAATGAATTCCATTTAAATTGACATTTTTCCAGTTTAAAAAATTGTTTTTGTGAAACTGGTTGATTAAAATTTGGTAAATTGTAAATTCTTATATATGCCGGTTTACCACTATTTTCAGGTATAAAAATGGCAATTGAAGGATTTTTACCAGGTGATATTGAAAAATTAGAAATTTTACCAAATTCTTTTGAATTTAATATTATTGATGGTTTATCTTTTTGAAAATTAATTTCATCACCACCATCTAATTTATAAAATTGAATTTCATATGAATTATGAAATTTTGTCATCAAAGATTCATCAGCAGTAAATTGTGGTTTCCAACCACCTTGATTTTTATTACTATATTGACCAATTAATCGAATATTTGATTCATCTTCAACGTTTGAATCAACATCATTTTTCAAAATTTCATAAACGCTAATATTATTATTCCATACACCTGATTCTTTATTGATCAAGATTGGTTTTGCCCAAAGACAGATATATTTTCCCAAGGGACTAAAATGCATATCAAAGACATCAGTTTGTTGAATGATGGAAATCTTATAACCAGAAATTGGATTGATCAATACCACAGATTGAGGTTGTGAATAAGCTAAAATTTGACCATTGGAAGAGTATTGAGAATTTTTGACATCGAGATTTGGTTTCTCAAATGTTGATAATTCTTGAAAATCAGAAGAAGCACCAGAAATCAATTCAAGTGATTTTGGTTGACGACCTGTTGTTTATGAATTTTGTTAGTATATATATGTATGTATATATGATAGATATCGAACAAGGGGATATAAGACTTACAGAAGAACTGTGTAGGTGACATGGTAGACGATATGGAAGAGGAGTATAACTGAATATATCCTAGGTGAGTGGATTGGTGGATGGTAAGGGGTTAGTTAGTCAGTTAGTCAAGTCTTTTTCTTATTTTGTTGAAAGAAAGAAGTTGGAATACTCTTTTTTTTTTTTCTCTCTCTCTCTCTCTCACTCTCACACTCACTCCTTCTTTCTCTTCTTTTCCCTTCCTTCGCTCTCTTTCTCTCTCTCTCTCTGTTTTTTTTTTTTTGCTTTTTTGTCTGTTTGTTTCTCTCTATTTAATATGTTTGTTTGTATGGGTTTTAGTGGTAGTGTCTGGAAGACTCAACTAGCAGAAACAGGGGCTGTATATTATATATCATACATATATAAATAAATAAATAAATATATATACATTAGATGAATATGAATTGTAAAGTGAATATGAATACAATAAAAGAGTATTTAGATATTTAATTGAGATTTGAGAATGTTATTATTATTATTATTATTATTATTATTATGCATATCTGATTCGATTGTATAATCTGATTGAAAATTATATTATTCTCTCTCCCTTTAAAATGTTATACCTCCCCCTTTTTTTTTTTAATTTTAATATTTTCATATCTAATTTATCCATAATTAAAAGTAGAAGTAGTTGGAATATTTTTTTATATTTTTGATATATATGTATATATATAATCTAATTGAAATTGATATGAATAAATCAATTTACAAATTATTCATATACTATATATATATATATCTTTACCCAATTTCATAAATAAAAAAAAGGGTGTTAATAGTAGTAATTAATTAAATTAACAATGATTAATATAATTATTCATAGATCCAACCAAACATTGTTGGTTTATAATCAATCAATTCTTCCTTCTTAAACCACAAGTTAATTTCCTTGTTAGCACTTTCAACACTATCTGAACCATGACAAACATTTCTACCCATATCAATTGCATAATCAGCTCTTATAGTACCTGGAGCACTTTGTAAAGGATTAGTAGCACCCAAGATATTTCTACCTTGTTTAACAACATCTTTACCTTCCCAAACAGTAGCCAAAACTGGACCACTTAACATATATTTTAATAAAGATGGGAAAAATGGTTTTGTTTGTAAATCATCATAATGTTCTCTTAACAATGATTCACTTGGAGTGGCTAATTTAATTGCAACCAATTTATAACCTCTATTTTCAAATCTACTGAGAATTGGGGCAATTAAACCTCTTTGGACACCGTCCGGTTTGATCATGATAAAAGTTCTTTCGTCAGACATTTTTCGTTGTTATTATTATTATTATTAAAGTCTTGTTGTTGTTATAATAATAAAAATAATAAAAATGGATTTTTATTTAATTTGTTGTTCATTTTCATTTTCATTTTTCAAAAAAAAAAAAATTTCATCGCACACACACAAGAAAGAATTTACACAAACACCAAAAAGTGAACAAAAAAAAAAAAAAATTCAAATCACATTTTTTTTGATCTCGCGCACGATTATAAAAGTAGTGTATTATATATAGATGTTCCATAAACGGTAGATAGAGGCTGTCTGTGTTTTTTTTTTTTTCGTTGTCATGTGATTTTCTATTTCTTCTCCTCCTCCTCCTCCACCATCTGCGCAACGGTTGAAAGAAGCAGAAGATATTATTATTATTATTTATTGGAGCAATCAATAGAGAAAGAAAGAGAAACAGAAGGTGGATGAGAAGAAAAATTTGGGTCATGATGTGATATTTTTTAGGCGCAAATAAGGAGATATTTAGACTAAGTGAGTGGATTGTATATCATAGATAAAGATTATATTTTATTATTACATACAATATAATCAATGTTTGAATTATGTGTGTGTATCTAAAGGTATTACTCTCCAATGGAAGGTTTTGATAACAAATCATCTATCAATCCATCAAAATATATATCTTAACAACCGTATAATTCAATAACAAAACTTTTGAGACAGACAGATAAAATAGGTTGATTTTTTTATATGTAGAGATATAGAGGA